>CAUYON010071120.1:0-22663 GCA_963573935.1 Arctocebus calabarensis
TAGGCACCTATAGTCCCAGCTACTTGGGAGGTGGAGGCATGAGACTCGCTTGAGCCCAGGAATTGGAAGTTGCTGTGAGCTGTGATGTCACAGCACTCTATCCAGGGTGACAGCTTGAGGCTCTGTCTCAAAAAAAAAAAAGAAAGAAAGAAAGAAAGAAAATTAAAGGCTTGATATGGTGGTTCATGCCTTTAATCACGGTGCTTTAGAAAGCTGAGGCAGAAGAATCACTGAAGCCCAGGAGTTCAAGACCAGCATGGACAATGTGGTGAGACCATGTCTCTACAATTTTTTTTTTAATTAGATGGAAGTGGTGGTGTGAGTTAATAGTCTCAGCTACTCAGGAGATTAATTTTTGATTATTGTTTGAGCCCAAGAGCTGGAGGTTGCTGTGAGCAGTGTGACGCCACGGCACTCTACCCAGGTCAATAAAGTGAGACTCTGTCTCTTAAAAAAATTAATTAATTAATAATAAATTACTGCTTAAGTAAAATTTAAAGCTTGAGTATATCTAAACTATTTATTATCTCCTGCCCCCACCTCCCTGAACTGAGGGAGCAGGGTCACCCCTCGCTCAGCCCAGGCCCCGGTAGCATCTCGCGCTCAGGCAGTCCTAAGGGCAGCCCCGGCCGCTCGCGAGGACCCGGCACAGCCAATATGGCAGCGCCCATGCGACCGGTGCGCGGTCTGTTTGGGCTGGCCGCAACCCTGGGCCCGGGCTCCCGTGGCTACCGGGCGCCGCCGCCCCCGCGCCGCTCTCCCAGCCCCTGGTGGCCAGACTCAGAGGACCCGTTGACCCCTCGGTGGCAGTTAGGGCCGCGCCATGCGGCCAAGCAGTTCGGGCGTCATGGCACAGCCTCTGGGGTCTCCCCGGAGTCGCTGTGGCCGTCGCAGGAGCAACTGCGGGAGCTGGAGGCCGAAGAGCGTGAGTGGTACCCGAGCCTGGCGGCGATGCAGGAGTCGCTGCGGGTGCAGCAGCTAGCCCAGGAGGAGAAGCTTCGGGCAAGGTACGTGTGTGCAGGTAGCCACCGGGGTCTGCTTGTGGTAGATTGATGTACATACTCAACTGGCCGCAAAACAAACTGAGTAGTCTGTTTAGTCATACATCCTCAAATCGTTACTCTAACCGTATGCAAGGCCGGGTCCCAGAACAGAAGAGGCAAGATAATTTCAGAGGACAAGAGACTATCACTAGGAAGATAAAACCGTAAAGAGTGTGTGCTTGAGGACATCTTTGGTTTGGAGGCCTCAGGCCTCCCTGAGGAGGGGATGTTTAGCAGAAACCTGAATAACCCAGACATAAACTTGGGGAGATCTTAGGGAGAGCATTCCTGGTAAAAGGTACAGCCAGTGCAAAGGCCTTGAAATAGGACGTGCCTTAAGGAACAGCCAGGAGGCCAGTGTGGCTGGGAAAAAGTGGGAAGGGCAGAGAAGTGATGGGATCTGAAATCAGGGATTTGAAGGCAGAGCTGGAGGCAGATCTCCTTCAGGGATCATCCTTCAGAGACATCTAGGTGATGTCACCTCCTCAGGGGAGAGGGAAGCCTAAAGTGTGTCTTTGTTTAATCTTCCTGTCTTCCCAACACACTTAAGAGGAAGAGGGGAGTGCCCTCATTTTAGAGATGAGGAAACAGGCCTGGGAAAGTGCAGAACAACGTGGAGTCATTAAGGCAATGAAAGGTGGAGCAGGATCTCCCATCTACCCTTCTCCAGCTGGGTGACCCTGACACAGGATTTAATTCTTCCAGCTTCACTTCTCTAATCTTTAAAAATGGGGCTGTAACTGATACCTACAAACCAATAGGATTGGAGAAGAATGTCTTACTTCTTGCTTTCACTCCTGTGCCTAGAATTGGGTCTGGCTACAGTAGGTACTTAGTGATGTCTGTGGAATAAAGGAGTGAGGTGGCAAGTTGCCCAGCATGATGTGTGGCATGCAGGTGACTCAGTTGACAGTTCAGTGAAATGTTAACCCACCTTGTGATCAAGTTTCTGCGCAAGTAACTTTATCTCTTCATCTTTCCCTGTTTCTTTACTTGTCAGGGACCTTTCCTGGCAGTTAATGGCAGTGATTTTTCTCCCCCCTCCCCTTGTTTTTTCTATTTTTATTTATTTTTTAGAGACTTTGTTGCCATCAGTACAGTGCTGTGGCATCACATCTCACAGCAACCTCCAGCTCTTGGGCTTAGGTTATTCTCTTGCCTCAGCCTTCCAAGTAGCTGGGCCCACAGGTGCCAACCACAACCCCTGGCTATTTTTTTGTTTGTTTGTTTGAGACAAGAGTCTCAAGCTGTCACCCCGGATAGAGTGCCGTGGCATCACAGCTCAAAGCAACCTCCAATTCCTGGGCTCAAGCGAGTCTCTTGCCTCCACCTCCCAAGTAGCTGGGACCCCAGGCGCCCACCACAACACCCAGCCATTATTTTTTGGTTGCAGCCGTCATTGGTGTTTGGCAGGCCTGGGCTGGATTCGAACCCACCAGCTCAGGTGTACATGGCTGGCGCCTTAGCCCGTTGAGCCACAGGCGCTGAGCCCAGCAATTTTTTTTTTTTTTTTTTTTAATTGTTGCAGTTTGGCCATGGCCAGGTTTTAACCTATCCCCCACGGTATATGGGGCCCCCACCCTACTCACTGAGCCACAGGCACCGCCCCCTCCCTTTTTTAAATCTCCATGGGGGAGTTAGAAGAGGCAGGCTGTGGGCAAAAGTCTGTAGGTAAGGCTCAGGGCCTGTGGCTCAACGGGATAAGGCGCCAGCCACGTACACCTGAGATGGCAGGTTCAAATCCAGCTTGGGCTCGCCAATCAACAATGACGGCTGCAACCAAAAAATGGCCAGGCGTCTGTAGTCTCAGCTACTTGGGAGGCAGAGGCAGGAGACTCGCTTGAGCCCAGGAATTGGAGGTTGCTGTAAGCTGTGATGCCACTGCACTCTATTCAGGGTGACAGCTGGAGGCTGTCAAAAAAAAAAAGTCTGTAAGTAAGAAGTGGGTGGATTGCCTCTGCTCTGGCTGAGTGTAGCTGTCCTCCCTCACCTTCCATCCTCTGTCCCATGCAGAGAGCAGCACATTGCGGAGTGCATGGCCAAGATGCCACAGTTGATTGAGAACTGGCGGCGGCAGCAGCAGGAGCGCTGGGAGAAGGCACAGGCAGACAAGGAGAGAAGGGCCCGGCTCCAAGCTGAGGCCCAGGAGCGGCTGGGCTACCATGTGGACCCAAGGAGCACCCGCTTCCAAGAGCTGCTACAGGACCTAGAGAAGCAGCAGCGCAAGCGCCTCAAAGAGGAAAAACAAAGACTAAAGAAGGAGGCAAGAGCTGCTGCAATGGCAGCTGCTGCGGCCCAGGACCCAGCAAACTCTGGGGCACCCAGCTCCTGAGCTTTGATCTTTCCCAATAAAGCTTGCTACCTGAGTCTCCTGAAGAGTTCTGTATCCTCTCTCAAGGTGGGCCTCTAAGCCCCTGCTTCCTACCCCTGGGCCTGGACAATCCCACATCCAGTCCAGTTCTGTTCACTTAAGAGACTCTAGGCCAGGGCAGCACCTGTGGCTCAGTGAGTAGGGCACCGGCCCCATATACTGAGGGTGGCGGGTTCAAACCCAGCCCTGGCCAAACTGCCAAACAAAAAAATAGCTGGGCGTTGTGGCGGGCACCTGTACTCCCAGCTACTCGGGAGGCTGAGGCAAGAGAATCGCCTAAGCCCAGGAGTTGGAGGTTGCTGTGAGCTGTGTGACAACACGGCTCTCTACCGAGGGTGATAAAGTGACACTTGTCTCTACCAAAAAAAAAAAAAAAAAAAAAACTCTAGGCCAGTGGTTGTCAACCTTCCTAATGCTGTGACCCTTTAATACAGTTCCTATGGGTTGTGACCCACAGGTTGAGAACCACTGCCCTAGGCCATGCCCACTGACTGGGCTATACAGGGAGAAAAAGGGGGATAGATGGGCAAATAATAGAGAAGCAGATGGCAGAAGAGATGAAGGCTTCTGTTTACCAACATTAATCTCCAGTAATTAGCCAATTACCAGGGGGGGATGTACAGCCAAAACAGACTGTGGTAAGGATGGAGGTGGGGATTGGAGGGATTGGGAGCCCCAATCTGCAGGAACTAACAGACCATTCTCTTGTCAGCTTTCCCACACCATCTATGCCCAACTAGCCCCCAGATCCAGACAAACTGGCATAGGCACCCCAGCAGGCACAAACCAGAGGGCTGGTTTTAAAAACTTTATTCACTTCAAAACCTTTATCAGAGACGGTTCTGTTCTTAGGTGGGGGTAGCCTTGATATTACTCCTTCTCCAGGCTAGAAGCCAAGGCCAGACTGGGGAAGGGGCTTTGGACCTTTCCAGGACTTGTCCCAGATGGAAAGATTTGGGCCACTCCAATGGTAGATCAAAGTTTGGGGTGCCAGCTTCCCCTCATCCTGGAAGAGGAAAGGGCAGGGGGTCCTCAGGGGCTCTTCAGGGGATGGGGAAGCAAACAGCCGCCTCTCCATCTGGCTGCAGGGAGCTGGGACAGAGGCCAAGAGGGGCCCATCTGTCGCCTCCTGGTCTTGCCAGCTCCTTTGAGCAGGCTGGGCTAGGGAGGATGGGGACAGCTGTCTGGCCTGGGTCTTCTCAGACTAGGATGGGAATGAAGGCCACTCTAGGAGGGCAGGAAGTTTTTTTTTTTTTTTTTAAGATTTTTGATATTTTTTCCACTTCTTAAATAAACATGAATATATATATATATTTTTTCTTTTATAAAACTTTCATGGAGTGGGGGTGAGGTGGGGGTCACTGTGCAGCCTGGCCACCTGGCATCACTCATCATCAAAGTTCTGACTCAGGAGGAAGTTGGCAGCCAAGTTCTCATTTTTTTCACACGCGAAGTAGGCCTGGATCACCAGACTCTCTGGAAAGCCCAGGGCCTTCAACTGTGAGAAAACACAGGCAGGTGTGAGCAAGTGGGATGGGGGGCTGTCCTGCCCACCCACGGAGTCACCCCTCAGCCAGGCCTCTTACCCTCTCTATAGCTTCTTTCTCCTGCGGTGTGACCTGGATGTAGTTCATCTGTGGGGCCTCCTCCCCTATGGCACCCACCTCACCCTCCACATCTGAGATGTCTGCCAGCTCCCCAGGGGGCTCGTTCAGCATCTGGATGAACTGCTCCTGGTGCCGGCTAATTTGCTGTGGGAGGGAGAAGAGAAGGGATGGCAACCCATACATAGTCCCTGTCCCTTTTCCCCAGGTCTTTGTCACAACCCTTGCTTTTTCATTCGGTCAGCAAATATTTATAGGTGCCTATTCCAGCCAAACAGAGATACACAGCAGTGGACACAAGCCCCACCCTGGTAGAGGTAATGGGCTAGAAGTGAGCAAATAAATGAGCTAGACAACTGTTGAAGTTGGGGCAGAAAGGCAGCACCAGGGGGTAGGCATGCAGTCTGTGGGATTGTAAGGGGAAGGTTTTCTCTAGGTAGCATAAACAGCAAGCGCAAAGGTGGGGGGTGGTGTGGGATTTAGCAAATCCTCCAAACAGAAGATCGATGTGGCAAGAACTGAGTAAAACAAGAAAGGGAAGGGGGAAGAGACAGAAGATGACACCAAAGAGGAAGGCAGAAGAGGCAGACCCACTTGCTCTAGTGCAATGGGAAGCCACATTTGGGGATTGTTAACTGGGGAAAAGACAGGATCTGTGTAATTTTGTTGTTGTTAAGCAGACCTGGGCTGGCTTTGAACCCGCCACCCCTAGTGAACAGGGCTGGTGCTCTAACCACTGAGCTACAGGCACCCAGCCTCTTTCTTTTTTTTGACACACAGCCTCAAGCTGTCTACCCTGGATAGAGTGCTGTGGCATTACAGCTCACAGCAACCTCCAATTCCTGGGCTCAAATGAGTCTCCTGCCTCCACTTCCCAAGTAGCTGCGACTACAGGCACCCACCACAATGCCTGGCCATTTTTTGGTTGCAGCCGTTATTGTTGTTTGGCGGGCCCGGGCTGGATTCGAACCCACCAGCCCAGGTGTACGTGGCTGGCGCCTTAGCCACTTGAGCCACAGGCGCTGAGCCAATCTTTCTTTTTTTTTGAGACAGTGTCTCTCTGTTGCCCTGGGTGCCTGGGTATAGTGCCCTGGTAACCTGGCTCACAGCAATCTCAAACTCTTGGGCTCAAGTTATCCTCCTAGCTCAGCCTCCCAAGTAGCTGGGACTACAGATGCCCGCCACAACATATGGCCAATTTTTTTTTTTTTAGTAGATACGGGGTCTTACTCTTAAACTCCTGAGCTCAGGCAATCCACCCGCCTCAGCCTCCCAGAGTGCTAAAATTACAGGTGTGAACCACCACAACCAACCCAAACTGTGTATCTTTCAGGAAGGTTAATTTATCTAGGAGGTTCTAATACAACTCTACTTTTGTCTATATGAAAGAAGAAAGTGCTTTCTCAACCCTGGCCCCATGTCTAGCCTAGAAAGCACTTTCACAGAGACACCAAGTCAGCCATAGATGAGCATGCTATTCACAAAGGTCTGGTTACTTCCACAGATTCGAGAATCACCACATAACTAAAGGCCCCAAGGAGGATGAATGAGTACAGATAAATATAGAGGTAAGCAGGAGATAGCACAAGGGACTGAGAATCAAGGGGAGATGCAACAGACAGTGGGTCCTGAGCCAGGAAAAGTTGGTACTTCACAGAGGACCTACAGGAATCTGTTACACTCCTCTGTGCCCAGGAGGCCACTGCCCCCCTGCCTGTGAACCTTCAAGGGCAGGATGGAACGATGGAACCTTACTGGAGCACAATGACCCCAGAGTCAATTGGGGCACAGCTGTCTTGGGTGCTGCCACATAAACCTTACAGACGTTCACAAGGTGCCATCTTGATGTGGAACCAGAGCCAAAACCCCAACCCAGGACTCAGCAGGTGGATGCAGACACAGACCAGTTGTACCACTCTGGGAATGAAAGGCTGCTCTAAGCCTCTGGTGTCTTCCGTGGGGAGTGCTATCAATAGCACCCATACCTCACAGGTTACAGGAAACATAGATGGTGGAGCCTGTCCTGCCACAGGACAAGCTCTATATGCTACAGGCTGTGGTTCCATTGGGGAAGGGGAAATGGTGCTCCCTCTGCCCTTGGGGCTGTACCTGCAAAAGCTGAGGATTCTCCTGCCCCAGCTGCTGGAGCAGAGCAGGCAGCAGTGCTGGGTTCTGCTGGATCACCTGCCGCATGTTCTGGAATTGAGGCTGGTCACGCAAGAACTCCAGAGGGTTCTCTCCTTCAAGCAGCAGGGAAGGGTGTAGTCAGACACCATGCTAGGCTCTCAGGAGCATTGCGGGGGTTGGGGGGGGGATCAGGATACCCCATGTGCACATGCATACCTTCCACCCTCTCACCTGCTTCTGTAGCCGGCTGCTCAGACACCTGGCTCTCCTGGACAGAACTGTGTTCTGGCTCGGGGCTTCCAGGAATTCCCTGTTAGGGGTCCTATTTAGTTCTAATGCACAGACCTCCCACCACCTCCCTCCATGTCCTGACAGGAGACAGGTGAGGTCTTGGTCCTGCCCTTCACAGGTCCACCCACTACAGCCTCCTGTGGGAATTTAGTGGCTGGAACCACTCACTACCCAGAGACTTTTTAGGGCAGGTTTTATCTCCCTGAGTGCTCTGGTGATGCCTGTGTACTCCCCTCAAGGCCTCCCCAGGAGGTTGCAGCCCCTCCTCACCGTGAGTAGGTACTCCACGGCTCGGTGCGGGTTGTTGTAGCTAGCTCTCAGGGCAGCCACGACCTGCTCCCGCTCATAGCCCATGGACATGATCTCCGTCAACATTGTCTCATACTCAGAGCCAGTCACTGTGGAGGGAGCAGCAAAACATAGGTCACCAGGAAAAACAAAGTGCAGCTCCCAGGCCCTCCCACACAGAGAAGGTCCAGCTGATGGCTGGAGCACCCAGTTGCCTCTGCCCTGGGGACCACCCACCCACCTAGCGTGGAGGCTGCGTCTTCCTCTCGCCCGCTGCTACCTGAAGAAGGAACAGAGCTGCAAATTCAAGAGAGAGAAATCGGACCCTGGCTTCTGGTGGCTTGCCCTCCCTCCAGGTGTGTGGGACCATGTATGTGGGTGCTGGAATATGCTGGGAGGAAAAGGGCCCAAACTGGGACTGCTGCTCTTGCCTTACCCTGATACAGACTCTGGAGACGTTGTAGGGGCTGATTCCTCTGATGGGCTCTTGTCCTCTCTGGCAGTAGGTGGGGGATGGGACATGCCTGAGGCAGGGGCAGGCGGGAAGGTGGAGGAGGTCTCTGAGGCAGCAGCAGGTGAAGCCTCTGGGGGTGCTGAGGTACCCTGACCAGCTTTGGCCTATGACAGCAAGAAAAAGGAAGCTTGAGTTAGTAACCCTATCACACCCCAACATCCTGCCTTGTTGTGGCCCTGCCTTATTCATGGCTAATCTCTCCTGCACACAGTCTCTTTGCCAGCTCTCCAGTTGATCCACCCACCCTCCCAATCAGCATATGTCACCCACCTTGGTCACCATGACAACCACAAAGTTCTTCTCGTCTATGCGATAGTCCCTAATGGGGACATCATCACTAAGGATCTTGCCGGCATAGATGAGTTTCTGTCCAGCCACAGGGAAAGCATCACGACCCTTCTCAGCTTCTATCTTCTCCTTTAGCACCTTCACCTGAAAGGAGTACAGACATCATTGCAAACCCAAAATTCTCTCTTCCCTTCTAGTTTGGGAGTAGGAGAGAGGCTGCAAGCCCTGAAGGTAAGGAGGTGAAGCTTTGTAGTCAAACATGCTAGATTTGAATTTGTCCAATCATTGTGCCATTCACTAAAGTATTTTCTGAATATCTGTTATATGCCAGGTGTTGTTAAAGGCACCAAGGCTGTTTAAGACATGGAGGCCACAGGAGTGAACAAAACACAAATCCCTGTTCTCAGGGAGAGAAGGCTAATGTGAAAAGAAATGCATGTAAGTATTTTACGTAAAGTGTGATGAGAAACAAAATAAAATGAAGGGGAGAGAGGTGACCATTGACACTGGTCACCTTGGACAATGACAATGATCAATATTCTCTATGTTGACAGCTACTGTAAATGGATATGTATTGTGATTTTTAAGCTTCATAATAACTTGGTATCATTTGTCTTATTTTATATTTGAGAAAACCGAGGTACAGAGAGATTAAGTAACTTGCCCAAAGTCAAACAGTTGGGCTGATCAAAAAATGTTTCCTCTTCTACAGAAAGTGCATTTCAAGCAAGATAAGCAGGGTGGCTCATGCCTGTAATCCCAACACTATGAGAGGCCAAGACAGGAGGATTCAATGAAGCCAAGAGTTTGAGACCAGACTGGACCATATGGCCACATCTCATCTCTATGAAAAAGAGGAAAAATTACCTGGGCATGGTGGTGTGCACTTGTAGTCCCAGTACTTGGGATTGGTTGAGCCCAAGAATTTTTTTTTCAGATAAGAGTCTCAGTCTGTCATCTTGGAGCAGAGCGCAGTGGTATCATCATAGCTCACTCCAGTGATTCTCCTGCTTCAGCCTCCCAAATAGCTGGGACTACAGGTGAGCACCATCCACCTGGCTAATTTTTTCCTATTTATTTCTATTAATTTTTTCCTAAAGATGTGGTCTCACTCTTGTTCAGGCTGGTCATGAACTTCTGACCTCAAGTGATCACCCGTCTGGGACTCCAGAAGTGCTAGGATTACAGGCATGAGCCACTGCAAGAATTTGAGGTTAGAGTGAGCTATGATCAGGATACTGCACTCCAGTCTGAGTAAGAGGAACATCCAGACTTAAAAAGGAAAAAAAAAGTGGACTTCAATGTAGGTGTACAAAAAGTGCCAAATAATACAATTAGATATTCAACACGTTTGGATTAAGTCCTAATTCTCCTCTCAGCTAAAAAAAAAGCAGCACAATGTTTTGACCGTGGGCTCTCCATGAGGCAGAACTGAATTTGAATCCCTGCTGTCATTCCAGGTTTTATGTGATCGTGGCAAACTTCCTTAACACCTAGGTCTCGACATCTGTAAAACGCGAAGAGTCAAGAGTCCCCAAATGACAAGTCCATATTCTGCACATTAGCAAAACGCTAACGCGTTCAGTGACTAATAAAGAATAAACGGTCAACAAACACAGACCACCAAAACTATTAAGACTGAGACCGTTTATTATCACTATCATCGCCGCTGTCAACACTCAGTATATCCTGGACATTACTCCCAGATTCTCCCACCAAGGGCTGGAGGAGAAACGTGCAAAGCTGGGGCGCGGAGCCCAGCCCGAAAGCTTGGCCTGGCGGGGAATCTGAACCTGTTGCTCCCGCGCCCCGCGAGAGCGCTGACATCGGAACCGGGGCCTGGCCCGGAGACCATCCCTAGAGCACCACCCGGGTCGCCAAGGACTGGGCCAGGGACTATGGAGAGTCCAGGAAAGTCCGCCAGGTGGGGGCGGCGGGCAGGGCTGGGCCCCCAGCGGTCCTCCCCACCCCTCCCGTTGGGATCTCAGCCTACCCGCCCCCACCCTATCCTCGGCACCCGTCGCTCCCGCCCCCGGGCTCCGGCCCAGCCCGCACCGTCTCGTCAGGCTCCATGCGGATCTTGAAGGTCTGCTGCTGCAGCGTTTTGAGCGTGATGGTGACGGCCATGGCGGGGCCCGAGCGACGCGGCGGCCCCAAGATCCTCACACAACATGCAACTCACGCCGCCGCCATCTTAGCGCCCAGCCGCGCCGCGCGCCGACCGCTTCCGGGGCAGGGGATGCGCACACTTACCACAGCTCACGTGACCTGCGCGCGCCCTCTTGGCCTTTCGGGCATGCGCACGAGAGCCTTATTGGGCCAGGCATGCGCAGACCAAACTATGCTTTGCAGGGAGGGACTTCTTGTTCTCCTACTGCTGTCACGGGGCCTCCTGAGTGACGCCATACCCATTAGCTGGGACGTCATGTGGCCTTAAACTGGTTCCAGTGTACCCACTTCCACGCCCAAAGAATTTTGTTGACTTTGAATGAAATGTTTCATGTACCGGTACTTGTTATAGTCATTTGTGTTTCTTCCGTAAAAGTATTTCTCCATGCCCTTTGCCTTTTTCAAATGAATTTTATTCTGGGTTGGTTACCCAGGCAGTAACTAGAACACTGAAAATGAAAGTTACTCAAGATTATATATGATACTGGAAAGAATCACCAAAAACTAGTGAAAAAAAAGGTTTTTTTTGAGACAGTCTCACTTTGTCGCCTTCGGTAGAGTGGTGTAGCGTAAGCAATTCTCTTACTTCAGCTTCCTAAGTAGCTGAGATGACAGGCCCCTCCACAACACCCAGCTATTTTTAGAGGTGAGGTCTCACTCTAGCTCAGGCTGGTATCGAACCTGTGAGCTCAGCCAATCCACCCACCTTGGCCTCCCAAGGGCTGGGATTACAGCCGTGAGCCATTGCGCTGGCCTGGTGGGGGGTGGTGGAATTTTTTTTAGATTTGCTTTCTTCTTTTTCTTTTCTTTTTTTTTTTTAAGAGACAGTCTCACTTTGTCGCCCTTGGTAGAGTGCTATGACTTCATGGCTCACAGCAACCTCCAGCCCCCAGGCTTAGGCAATTCTCTTGTCTCAGCCTCCCAAGTAACTGGGACTACAGGCGCCTGCCACAACGCCCGGCTATTTTTTTTTGTTGCAGTTCGGCCAGGGCCAGGTTTGAACCTGCCACCCTTGGTATATGGGGCCGGTGCCCTGCTCACTGAGCCACAGGCACCACCCTTTTTTTTTTTTTTTGGAGACAGTCTCACTATGTCGCCCTAGGTAGAGTAATGTGGCGCTAAGGTACTAGGCTAGTTTTGGCAGGCACCTGTAGTCCCAGTTACTTGGGAGGCTGAGGCAAGAGAATCGTTTAAGCCCAAGAGTTTAAAGTTGCTGTGAGCTGAGATGTCACAGCACTCTACCGAGGGTGACATAGTGAGACTCTGTCTAAAAAAAAAAAAAAAGAGTAGGCTCGGTGCCTGTGGCTCATCGGGCTAAGGCACCAGCCACGCACACCTGAGCTGCAACCAAATCCAGCCCCGCAAATAACAATGACAGCTGCAACCAAAAAATGGCCGGGCGTTGTGGCGGGTGCCTGTGGTTCCAGCTACTTGGGAGGCAGAGGCAAGAGACTCGCTTGAGTCCAGGAATTGGAGGTTGCTGTGAGCTGTGATGCCACAGCAGTCTATCCAGGGTGACAATTTGAGGCTCTGTCTCAAAAAAAAAAAAAAAAAAAAGAGTAAAACCTGTCTCTACTAAAATAGAGAAAAATGCGGGGAGGAGGGACAGTGGCTCACTCCTGTAACCCCAGCACTTGGGAGGCTGAGGCGGATGGATTGCCTGAGCTCACAAATTCTAGACTAGCCTGTGCCAGAGCAAAACGTCTCTAAAAATAGTGGGTTGTGGGCAGCGCCTGTGGCTCAGTGAGTAGGGTGCCGGCCCCATATACCTAGGATGGAGGGTTCAAACCCAGCCCAGGCCAAACTGCAACAACAACAAAAAAAACAGCCTGGCGTTGTGGCGAGCCCCTGTGGTCCCAGGTACTCAAGAGGCTGAGCCAAGAGAATCGCCTAAGCCCAGGAGTTGGAGGTTGCTGTGAGCAGTGTGACGTCATGGCACTCTACTGAGGGCGATAAAGTGAAACTCTGTCGCTACAAAAAAAAAAAAAAAAAATAGCGGGGTGTTGTGGCCGGTGCCTGTAGTCCAAGCTTCTTGGGAGGCTGAGACAAGAGAATCACTTAAGCCCAGAAGTCTGAGGTTGCTGTGAGCCATGATTCCCGGGCATTCTATGAAGGGTGATCAAATGAGACTGTGTCCCCCCACCAAAAAAAAAAGGAAAAAGAAAAAAATAGAAGTCTCACTGTTGCCCAGGCTGGAGAGCAATGGGAACAACTTTTAGCCTCATTTTTATTCTCAAGGGAGATTTGAATTCTTGGAATGAACATATCCTTTAGTTCTGGGTCTCCCACTGTTTTGTTAACGCTACTATCCCTAGTCTCATCCCAAAAATATTTGACGAAGATGTTAACTTTCAAGGTCTCCTTATGTTGAATACGTAATTTTTTTTTTGAGACAGAGCTTCAAGCTGTCACCCTGGATAGAGTGCTGTGGCATCACAGCTCACAGCAACCTCCAATTCCTGGACTCAAGCGAGTCTCTTGCCTCTGCCTCCCAAGTAGCTGGGACTACAGGCGCCCACAACGCCTGGCCATTTTTTGGTTGCAGCCGTCATTTGTTGTTTGGTGGCCGGGGCTGGATTCGAACCCGCCAGCTCAAGTGTACATGGCTGGCGCCTTAGCCCGCTGAGCCGAATATGTAATTCTCATCAACAGTCCCTAGATTCACCAATCCTACAGGTTTCCTAGAGGGGTTGGGCTGGGCCACAGGAACCAAGAACAGCAGCACAAAAGAGGTCAGCATGAAAAAAGTAGGGTGAGTTGGGAAGAGGTCTGGTTAGACAAAATGGTAAGATGATTTAGGTGACTGGTTGGAAGTGGCGATAGGTTTGATTTCCCTATTAGGAACTGGAGTGTGGAGGTCATGACTGGTTGGTTACAGAGGCCACAGAGGCTGGAGCAACATTCCCATGTGCTGAACTGATTGACCACTATCCTCCTCCAGACCTGTTTTCAACATACCCATCTAATCACCTGACACCTCACCCGTTACCCAACTGCAACTCCTGCTTCTGCCTCCACAGCATGCCCAAACTTCCAGAGTTAGCCAGGGCCAACTGAGAACTTAACTTTCTCTTGCAACAAGGGATGGAGGACTCCTTGCATCCTCCTGCTCACCTCTAAGTAGGAACCCCAGCAGGGGTGGCCTAGGCCAGTCTCAGAAGTCTAGTCCTCAAACTCTGCTGTCCTTTGGGTCTACCTCTTTTCCAAATTGGGCTTGAAGACCATGGGTCCTTGGGCAAACTATTTACTACCACTGAACCTATCTATCTAATAGAACCTATCTATTTTTGTTGTTGAGACAGAAACTCAAGCTGTTGACCTGGATAGAGTGCCATGGCATCACAGCATCATAGCTCACAGCAACCTCGAACTCCAGCTGAAGTAATTCTCTTGCCTCAATTTTCCTATTTTTAGCAGAGATGGGCCTTGTTTTTTGCTCAGGCAGTCCACTCACCTTGGCCTCCCAGAGTGCTAGGATTACAGGCGTGAGCCACCATGCCTGGCCATATCTTCTGGATTATAAAAAATAGCTTTGAACACCAGTGGCTGGTATAAAAATCTTTTGAAAATGTGCAATTATGGGCGCAACACCAGTAGCGCAAGTGGCTAAGGCACTAGCCACATATACCAGAGCTGGCGGGTTTGAATCCAGCCCAGACCTGCCAAACAATGACAATTACAACCAAAAAATAGCCAGGCGTTATGGTGGGTGCCTATAGTCCCAGCTACTTGGGAGGCTGAGTCAAGAGGATCGCTTAAACCCAAGAGTATGAGGTTGCTATGGGCAGTGACACCACAGCACTCTACCCAAGGTGACAGCTTAAGATGGTCTCAAAAAAAAAAAAAAATGTGCAATTACCCTATGTAGTCTTGCTCTTTCACCTACGCTGGAATGTGGTGGGGTGATCAAGCTCACTGCAGCCTTGAATTCCTAGGCTCAAATGATCCTCCTGACTAGGCCTACCAAGTAGCTGGCACTACAGGTGTGCACTACCAAAATTTTTACTTATTTTTGTAAAGACAGGGTGTTATTATGTTGCAGAGGCTTGTCTTGATCTCCTGACCTGAAGGTAATCCTCCCAACCTCCCAGAGTGCTAGGACTGCAGGTCTGAGTCACTATGCCCAGCTAGTCTTACAACAAGAGGTATATATGGATCTATAGTGATGGCTGGGTGAGGTGGCTTACGCCTATAATCCTAGCATTCTGGAAGGCCAGGGGAGCTTCCTGGTCTCAGGAGCTTCAGACAGTAACCTGAGTAAGAGTGAAAACCCCCTCTTAACTAAAAACAGAAAAATTAGGGCGGCACCCATAGCTCATTGAGTAGGGCACTGGCCAGACCGAGGCTGGCGGGTTTGAACCCAGTCCAAGCCACTTAAAACATTGACAACTGCAACAACAAAAAAATAGCTAATAGCCAGGCATTGTGATGAGCGCCTATAGGCCCAGCTACTTGGGAGGCGGAGGCAAGAGAATCACTTAAGCCCAGAAGTTTGAGGTTGCCATAAACTATGATGCCAGAGTACTCTACCCTGGGTAACAGCTTGAGACTCTGTCTCTTAAAAAAAAAAAAAGAAAGAAAAAAGAAAGAAAATCTAGCCAGGAGCTGTGGTGGGCACTTGTAGCTCCAGCTACTCAGGAAGCTGAGGCATGAGGATCACTTGAGCCCAAGAATCTGAGGTGCTTGAGCTATGATGATGCCACAGCACTCTACACAGAGTGAGGCTGTCTCTCAAAAAAAAAAAAAAGAGGCTAAGACAGGTAGATTGCTTGAGCTTAGGAGTTTTTTTTTTGTTTTTTTTGAGACAGAGCCTCAAGCTGTCACACTGGGTAGAGTGCTGTGATATCACAGCTCACAGTAACTTCCAACTCCTAGGCTCAAGCAAGTCTCCTGCCTCTGCCTCCCAAGTAGCTGGGACTACAGGTGCCCGCCACAACGCCCATTTTTTGATTGCATCCGTCATTGTTGTTTGGTGGGCTCTGGCTGGATTCGAATCCGCCAGCTCACGTGTATGTGGCTGGCACCTTAGCCCCTTAAGCCAAAGGCGCCGAGCTGAGCTTATGAGTTTGAAACCAACCTCAGCAAGGGTGACACCTGTGGCTCAGTGAGTAGGGTGCCGGCCACATATACCGAGGGTGGCAGGTTCGAACCCAGCCTCAGCCAAACCGCAACAACAAAAAAATAATAAAGCAAAATATTAAAAAAAAAAAAAGAAACCAACCTCAGCAGGAACAAGACCATCTCTACTAAAAACAGAAAAACTGGGCGGCGCCTGTGGCTCAGCGAGTAGGGCGCCAACCCCATATGCCGAGTGCCACAGGTTCAAACCTGGCCCCTGGCCGAACTGCATTAAAAATTAGCCAGGCGCTGTGGCGGGTGCCTGTAGTCCCAGTTACTTGGGAGGCTGAGGCAAGAGAATCGCCTAAGCCCAGGAGCTGGAGGTTGCTGTGAGCTGTGACTCCACATCACTCTATCGAGAGCGATAAAGTGAGACTCTGTCTCCACAAAAAGAAAAAAAAAAAAAAAATTTTAAAAACAGAAAAACTAGGGCCAGGTGTGGTGGCTCACTCCTGTAATCCCAGCACTTGGGAGGCTGAGGTGGGTGGATTACCTGAGCTCACAGGTTTGAGACCAGCCTGATCCAGAGCAAGACTTTGTCTTTAAAAATAGCCGGACATTGTGGTGGGCACCTGTCATCCCAGCTACTTGGGAGGCTGAGGCAAGAGAATCGCTTAAGCCCAAGTGTTTGAGTTTGCTGTGAGTTGTGACACCAGCACTCTACCAAGGGCTACAAAGCGAGACTCTGTCTCAAAAAAAGCAGAAAAACTAGGCCAAGCACGGTGGCTCACACCAATAATCCTAGCACTCTGGGAGGCCGAGGCAGGTGGACTGCCTGAGCTCCTTTCTAAGCTCATGAGTTCAAAACTGCCATCAACTGGAGTGAGACCTCATCTCAAAAAAAAAAAAAAAAAAAAAATAGCCGGGCATTGTGGCAGGTGCCTGTAGTCCCAGCTACTTGGGAGGCTGAGGTAAGACACTCACTTGAGGGCGGCACCTGTGGCTCAAAGGAGTAGGGTGCCGGTCCCATATACTGGAGGTGGTGGGTTCAAACCCAGCCACGGCCAAAAATAGACAATCACTTGAGTCCAGAGTTTGAGGTTGCTGTGAGCTATGATGCTATAGCACTCTACTGAAGGTGACAAATTAAGATTCTGTCTCCAAAAAATATGTAAATAACAACAAAAAATGGCTTGGCGCCTGTGGCTCAATGGGCTAAGGCACCAGCCACATACACCTGAGCTGGCGGGTTCGAATCTAGCCCGGGCCCACAAAACAACAATGGTGGCTCCAAACAAAAAATGGCCGGGCGTTGTGGCGGGTGCCTATAGTCCCAGCTACTTGGGAGGCAGAGGCAGAAGACTCGCCTGAGCCCAGGAATTGGAGGTTGCTGTGAGCTGTGATGCCACAGTACTCTATCCAGGGTGACAGCTTGAGGCTCTGTCTCAAAACAAACAAACAAAAAAAAATTAATGGGACATCATGGTGGACGCCTGTAGTCCTACCTATTTGGGAGGCTGAGACAAGGGGACCTCTTGAGACCAAGAGTTTGAGGTTGCTGTGAGCTATGATGACACCAGGGCATTCTATTCGCGATGATGGAATGAGTCTGTCTCAAAATAAAAAAAAAAGAAAAATTAGCCAGTCATGATGGCACACACTATAGTCTTAAGTACTTGGGAGGCTGAGGCAGGATTGCTTGAATCCAGGAGTTTGAGGTTACTGTGAGCTAAGATGATGCCACAGCATACTAGCCTGAGAAGAGGGAAACTGTTCCAAAGGGGAAAAAAAAGTACACAGTGTCGGCCAAAATGTGAGTTCAAATCCTTGCCCCTAGCTAGGGTGAGTTAGGGCTCATGCCTGTAATTCCAGCTCTCTGGGAGGCTGCAGTGAGAGAACCGCTTAAGCTCAGGAGTTTGAGACCAGCCTGAGCAAGATCGAGACCCTGTCTCTACTAAAAACAGAAAAATGGGCGGCACCTCTGGCTCAGTGGGTAGGGCGCCGGCCCCATATACCAAAGACGGCGGGTTCAAACCCAGCCCCGGAGGAACTGCAACCAAAAATTAGCCGAGCGTTGTGGCGGGCACTGCAGTCCCAGCTACTTGGGAGGGTGAGGCAAGAGAATCGCTTGAGCCCAGGAGTTGGAGGTTGCTGTGAGCTGTGATGCCACAGCCCTCTACCCAGGGTGACAGCTTGAGGCTCTGTCTCAAAAACAAACAAACAAACAAACAAAAAAACCAGAAAAACTAACCAGGTATTGTAGTGGGTACCTGTTGTCCCAGCTCCTCAGGAAGATGAGGTTGCTGTCAGCTGAGTCCAGGTCATGACACTCTAGCGCCCGAGGGGGCAACAAAGTAAGACTGTTTCAAAAAACAAAATAATGGGGTGGTGCCTGTGGCTCATTAAGTAGGATGCCGCCCCCATATACCGAAGGTGACAGGTTCAAACCCAGCCTTGGCCGAACTGCAAAAACAGAAAAACAGCTGGGCGTTGTGGTGGGTGCCTGTAGTCCCAGCTACTCGGGAGGCTGAGGCAAGAGTATTGCCCAAGCCTGGGAGTTGGAGGTTGCTGTGAGTTATGTGATGCCACAGCACTCTACCGAGGGCAATAAAGTGCCGTAGCGCATTACAATCCCAAAACCCAAATCCCTGCCTCCAACCCCCCTTACTAACTTCAGGACCTTAGTCTTCTCATTGAAACTGATACTAGACCCAAAACTTACCAGTTAGGCATTAACTTAGTGAGTTAACACATGGAGATTTTATGGTGGCAACAGTCATTCATTCATTGGTTTGGGGGCCCTTGTAATCTTGTGGAACACTTAGCCAACATTTTAGCAACAGCTGGAAAATGAGCCTTACTCAGGAACCACCCGAACCACCAGGTTCCCTGGACATCTGTCCTCCCCCAGAAGGAGACACAGGAGGGAGACACAAAATTTAATTTAATAGAAATTTTGTTTGTAGTTCTTACATTCTTGGTGTGGGCCGAGCTGGAACCTGCTGCCCCCCACTCCAGCAGTGGCCCAGTCCTGGAGGCAGGGGAAGATAAAGGGAGGAGTAAATAGGAAGAGCCCCAATTCTTTCTCAGTGCTGGGGGACTGACGGTGCCACCCCTTCTGGCTCCAGAAAGGAGATAAGATGGAATCTCAGGCCTGTAGCTTCTCCTCCACACCATAACCCCATGGTTAGAGGGGAGACTAAGGAATCCGGGGAAAGACTGGCACAGAAGCAGAAAAAGATGTCAATCAGGAAAGAAAAGAACCAGAAGTGAGGGGTGAAGGAGAATCAAAGACAAAATGCTAGTTTAAAAAAAGGGGGGGAGAGGACAAAACCAAAATTTCACCCCAAATCCAAACCCGCCTGGAAAAAAAAAGTTCTTAAGTCTCATAGAGACATTACTTGGTGCAGCCAGCTCTGCGGCGGGGAGCACTCAGGCCTCAGTCCAGCCCTGGAGGCAGGTGGCCCAGCCTCTACAGCTCATCCTTGGCCTGGCCAGGGGCTTCTTCATCCTCCTCTTCTTCCTTGTCCTCTTCGTCGTCTTCATCCTCATCTTTGTCCTCTTCGTCCTCCTTATCCTCAGCCTCCTCTTCCTCCTTGCGTTTCTTGTCCTCCTCCTCCTCCTTGAGCCTCTGCTCTTCATCCTGTTTGTCTTTCATTTGCTTCTCTGCTGCCTACACAGAGACCACACACCTCAGCACCTGGCATCCCCGTCAGCCCTGCCCAGTCCCCCCAAATCAGGACCAGGTCCCACCTTTGTGACTCCCCACATTTCATTGCCAAACTCCTCAGCATATGCCTCATCGTTGGTGATGAGGAAGTTGTCAAAGATGGTGCCAGACTTGACCTGGGGGGATGAATGGAGGGAGGTGTCAGAGGTGATGCTTTGGACAAGGATCCCGGGCTTCCACCCATGTTCCTATAACTACTACACACTGCTGCCCATCATCTACCTCTACCAAAAAGAGCATTTACACTCCTGATGTTAACATTCCTGTGGCCACATTGCCTGGGTTCAAACCCCAGCTTTGCTGTTTCTTACCTATTTGACCCTGAACTACTAACCTCACTTCTCTATACCTCGGTTTCTTAATCTGGGATTCAACTCCCTTATTCAGTTACTATTCAGGTACCTGCTATATATATGCCAGAAATTCCTGGGCACAGAAGGTACTACACTGTTCAAACAAGACAAATTCTATCTCAACTTTTTCTTTCTTTCTTTCTTTTTTTTTAAAGAAACAAGAGTCACTTGGCGCCTGTAGCCCAGTGGCCAAGGCACCAGCCACATACACCAGCACTGGTGGGTTCGAACCCAGCCAGGGCCTGCCAAAACAACAATGACAACCACAACCAAAAGAAAAAACAGGCATTGTGGTGGGTGCCTGTAATCCCAGTTACTTGGGAGGCAAGAGAATCTCCTAAGCCCAAGAATTTGAGATTGCCGTGAGCTGTGATGCTACAGCCCTCTATTGAGGGTGACAAAATGAGACGGTCTCAAAAAATAAATAAATAAATAAATAAAAAATCTGTGGTTTGGCACTTATAGCTCAGCAGCTAGGGCACCAGCCACATACAGAGGAGCTGGTGGGTTCAAATCTAACCTGGGCCTGCCAAACAATAAGAACTAGAACCAAAAATAGCTGGACATTATGGCGGGTGCCTGTAGTCCCAGCTACTTGGGAGGCTGAAGGCTGAAGCAAGACGATCGCTTAAGCCTAGAAGTTTGAGGTTGCTGTGAGCTGTGATGCCATGGCACTCTACCAAGGGCTACATAGCGGGGACTCTGTCTCCAAAAAAAAAAAGATAGAAAGAAAGAAACAAGAGTCTTTCTCTGCGGGATGGAGTGCCGTGACACAAACATAGCTTACTTACAATTCCTGGGCTCATACAGTCCTCCTGAGTAACTAGGACCACACCAGATGCACACCACCATATCTAGCTTTTTATTTCTTTTTTTTTTTTTTTTTTTTTTTTTTGAGACAGAGCCTCAAGCTGTCACCCTGGATAGAGTGCTGTGGCATCACAGTTCACACAACCTCCAATTCCTGGGCTCAAGTAAGTCTCTTGCCTCCACCTCCCAAGTAGCTGGGACTACAGGTGCCTGCCACAACGCCTGGCCATTTTTTGGTTGCAGCCATCATTGTTGTTTGGCAGGTCCAGACTGGATTCGAACCTGCCAGCTCAGGTGTACGTGGCTGGTGCCTTAACCCGTTGAGCCACAGGCGCCGAGCCATATCTAGCTTTTTTTTTTTTGGTAGAGTTGGGGGTGGACTATGTTGCACAGGCTGGTCTCAAATTCCTGGCCTCATACAATCCTCCTGCCTTGGCCTCGCAAAGTGTTGGGATTATAAGTGTGAGCCACTGCGCCTAACCACAGCTAACTTTCTACCTGGGATATCTGACCACCTTCTAAGTAGCTGGGGGTAGTCGTCAAGTAACTTGATTCGGGGAAGTACTTGGCACATGGTAATTAGAACCTCCAACAGGGACAGATCAGGAAATAAATCAGAAAGAAACACAATTTTTGAGCCAGTACTGTCTGAGATTCAATCCTACTCTGTACTTTTGCTCCTGGATAATTCTGAGCACTTGAAGTTCCCTAGGGATGCTCCTCCTCCCTCCATGTCTCACCTGCCAGAGATCTAGGCCCAACACACCAAAGCTATCATAGGCGTAGATATTGGGATCAGGGGAGTACTCAGGGTTGTCGATTTCTGGGTGGATCCAGGTGCCCTTGTAATCTGGATTGTCGATCTGCCGGGGCTTCCACTCGCCCTGTGGAAGGAAAAAGGAAGCCGTAGGGTGAGTAGGGTCAGTGCACCCCACACTGTGAGCCCCAGCCCTGATGAGAGCCCCAGATCCACCTTGTACTCAGGGTTCTGAATTACTGGTGGTTCCCACTCTCCATCCATCTCCTCATCCCAGTCCTCAGGCTTCTTAGCATCGGGGTCAGGAATGTGTTCAGGCTTGTCCCAGTCCTAGGGGGGTACACAAAGAGATCAAAGGAGGCCCAGCTGCCTTCTACACCCTCTAAGAAAGAGCTCCTGCCCAAGCACCAACCTCAGGCTTGGAGTCTGTAGGGTCATCTATCTTGGCTCGCTCATCCCAGTCATCTGGCTTTGCAGCATCAGGATCCTTTATCTTCTTGGGTGGCAGAAAGTCCCAATCCTCCTCCAAGGAGCCTGACTCTACCTGGCTGTTGTCAATCTTCACCTCATAAGTATTGTCTGGCCTCACGATCAGTGTGTACAGGTGTGTAAACTCATCATCCTGAAGAGGACAGGAGGTAAATGACACCCCTCACTAGGCCTGAAGCCTCCCCTGACAGCCATTTGCAACCACCCCAGGCATACCTTGCAACGAATGTCCTTGTTGATCAACACATTCTTGCCCTTGTAGTTGAAAATGACGTGAACCTTCTTGGTGCCAGGGCCACAGATGTCAGGGCCTAGATGGGAAGCAGATCAAGTTAAGAAGTCAGAGGCTGTCTACCATTTCAAGGCCCCATCTTTACAAAAGGAAGACTTAGGCTGAGTGCAGGGGCTCACACCTGTAATCCTAGCACTCTGGGAGGCCGAAAGGGGTGGATCGCTTGAAGTCACAAGTTTGAGACCAGCCTGAGCAAGAGTGAGACCCTGTCTCTACTAAAAATGAAAAACTGAGACAAGAGAATCGCTTGAGCCCAAGAGCTTGAGGTTGCTGTGAGCTATGACACCACTGCACTCTACCAAGGGTAGATTCTGTCTCAAAAAAAAAAAAAAAAAAGGCTTTGGAACACACCTACGGTGCATCTTAGCAGGGTACTGGCGAAACTTATTAAAGGTAGAGTATTAATGTCTTTATATAGTGATCAAGGAAATGCCATGAAGGATATCTGTAACAGTATGATCAAAATATTTCTGAATGTA
>CAUYON010071125.1:0-19616 GCA_963573935.1 Arctocebus calabarensis
TAGTCCCAGCTACTCGGGAGGCTGAGGCAAGAGAATCGCTTGAGCCCAAGAGCTGGAGGTTGCTATGAGCAGTGTGACGCCACGGCACTCTACCAAGGGTGATAAAGTGAGACTCTGTCTCTACAAAAAAAAAAAAAAAAATCCAACCTGGGCCTGCCAGATAACAGTGATGGCTGCAACCAAAAAATGGCCGGGTGTTGTGGCGGGCGCCTATAGTCCCAGCTGCTTGGGAGGCGGAGGCAGGAGACTCGCTTGAGCTCAGGAATTGGAGGTTGCTGTGAGTTGTGGTGCTGTGGCACTCTCTCCAGGGTGACAGCCTGAGGCTCTGTTTAAAAAAAAAAAAGAAAGTTTCATGTAGGCCTGGACAAAGGGAGCTTAGGCAGAGCCAAGGCCCACATTTTTATTTTTATTTTTGTAGAGATAGCAACCTCCAACTCCTGGGCTTAGGCAATTCTCTTGCCTCAGCCTCCCAAGTAGCTGGGACTACAGGCGCCCGCCACAATGCCCACCTACCAAGGTCCACATTTTGAGAGATAGAGGTGCCAACATTTCTGTGGAGAGAGCCTCTTAGCCAGCAGCGGGACCCACCTCTGTGACCCCCCACCCTGTAAGCAGTGACTCTCATGCCCTCTGGATGTTTGGAACAGCAGCAGTGGCAATGGTCATCTCTGTTGAGAGACAGACCCAAGGATTCTTTTTCTGCTGTATAACAAATCAACAGAGCACAAAGGAAAGTGGGATATAACAAACAGTGCTCTCTTAGAACATTTCTAATGACCAGTTCCTCTGAAACCAGCATAGAAATCTCTCAAAGAACAAGGCAGAACAGTGAGATAAAAATAATTTCCCAGTTTGACTCAGGTACAGATGGAGGAGCAAGGCCTTAGCGCTAGATTTGACGAGAAGCCAACAGCAAGAGGAGCCTGTGAACTGGCCTTGGAGTTGCTGACTAGAGGCAGTCACAGGATGCAAGGTCCCGGCCCAGCTTTTGTGTATGCCTGTTTGCAGTCCCGATTTCATCTGGCCATCCTCCCACATGGCACTGAATCTATCAGCCTCCATCTCTTCATTTGTTGAACGGGGGTAGTAAGAGGCCCAGGACCTTGTTTTCACATAAGAGGATGTGGGTGAAGAACATTCAATTCAGGATTGGGCTGGAGTACAGTTCAGGGTGGCCAGGGAGGAGAAGAAGTAGGACATTTGGATGGAGCAGGGACAAACATAAGGGAAGAATGCAGAAATAAAGCTCAGGGGCGAGCAAGGGGAGAGCAGGCAGAGAGGCCGAGAACAGGGGAGGCAGCAACTTAAGGCTACAGGCACGTGAACTATCACTTTGCTAACATGTGATACCAAAGATAAGTCCATAAATACTGTCAGGAGTGTGTAATTCTCACACACGTTGCCTTTTTTAATAACCCTGGGGCTTGTCCAAGAAGAAAGGTGGGAAGCAGCGGATACATCCACAAAGAGTTATTCATTAGATTTATTCCAAGCTTTCTCCCCTTTAAAAAGACCATTTATCTGTTCTTTATCCTTCCCTTTAGGTGGAGATAAGTGAGAAGGCAGTGTTGAAAATAAATGCTCACAGTCCCTCTGGAAAGGGACTCATCAATTAGAAAATAAGTAGATGTAGGGATTACTGCTTTTCCAGGGACATCAGGGCCACCAGTGCTGCCTTTATCTCTTCTGCCTGGGCAGGAGGGAGCACAGAGTCCTGAATGAGGGCCACAGCAGCTGCCTCTGTCAGGCTGCTGAAGTCCTGGGATGTTTTGACTGGGAGGTGTCCTGCCAGCTCACAGAGGGCAACATTGAAAGCCTCACCTTCCTTTATCCCAAAGCTGGACTTCCGGGCCCAAAGAATTACTCGGACCCCTGTGAGGACTGAGGAAGGCAATGTATTTCCAGGTGGGGCTCCCCGGGTCACAAACAAGTTATGTGCAATCTCATGGTCAGTCAGGTAGTCAGTGGCCCGACATACCCTGCTTATGAAGGCTTCCAAGTCAGGCCCTGGCCCACTAATGTAAAAGAGGAAGCCAGGAGCTGGGAGGGCCCGGATAAGATGCAAAAGGCCCCCAGTGTCCAGGGGCTCACTTGGAGCCCCCTCCACAGGCAGTCTGTGGCCTAGGTAATAACCGTGCAGGTGGAGGTGGTTCACAGAAGCTAAGCCACCCAGGCTGTTGAAGCCGACGCGGAAGCCTGGGTGCAGGCTCAGCAGCACAGCCTCCACCCCAGCACGCAGCGCTCCGGGCAGCAGGCGCTGTGGAAGCCCACGGGCAGGCTCAGGCACCAGCAGCACATGGCCCCACTCCAGGGGGCTGACATTTATCACCACGAGGATGTCCTCGTGCTGGAGAACACTGGAGAGATCAGGCTCCCGCTGCAAACGGAAGAGGACTTCTCCTGGCCGGATCTTGTTGAAGTTAAACTGCTCAGGGTCAAATGCCTGCCTCACACTCTTGATGTGCTGGGGCCGCCGCCTCTGTACTCCACGCTCCACATTCAGCTGAGCCACAAAACCCACAGCTCCGGGGAGGATTTGGGTCTGCAGCTCCCCTAGATAGTAGCGGAACAGCCCCAGCTCCATCCGCTGCCTCCAGGCGGAGCAGAGTGCAGAGTCAAAGCAAGACAGGGGCAGAGTGTCCAGGTCACAGGGTGCTTTCCTTGGCCATTGAACCCCTTCCACCACAAGGTCCTTCTGCCCATAGACAAAGTCAGGAATGCTTTGCCCTTCCCAGTCCTTGCTGTCGGGAGGCAGCAAATAGGAAGTTTCATTTGGATCACGTGGAAGAGCCATATACCTGATCTGAAATAATGGTAAAAGAGTTTGAAAAACACTTGACAGTAACCTACTTACGAAGAGTTCTATTTTCTTTCTTTCTTTTTTTTTTTTGAGACAGAGCCTCAAGCTGTCACCCTGGATAGAGTGCTCTGGCATCACAGCTCACAGCAACCTCCAATTCCTGGGCTCAAGCGAGTCTCCTGCCTCCGCCTCCAAAGTAGCTGGGACTGCAGGCGCGGCCACAACGCCCAGCCATTTTGTGGTTGCAGCTGTCATTGTTGTTTGGCGGGCCCGGGCTGATTCGAACCCGCCAGCTCAGGTGTATGTGGCTGGTGCCTTAGCCCATTGAGCCACAGGCTCCGAGCCAAAGAGTTCTATTTTCAAATAACCCTTTACTTTTGTATGGATGCCTTTGGTAAAATATTTATTAATCACAGAATTCTATCACTTGCAGATGATCATATTTTTGCTGAATTAAAAATATATATCAGCTTGGTGCCTGTGGCTCAAGTGACTAAGGTGGCAGCCACATACACCTGATCTGGCGGGTTCAAATCCAGTCCAGGCCTGCCAAAGAACAATGACAGCTGCAACAAAGAATAGCCGGGCATTGTGGCGGGCACCTGTAGTCCCAGCTACTTGGAAGGCAGAGGCAGAAGAATCACTTGAGCCCAGGAGTTGGTGGTTACTGTGAGCTGTGATGCCACAGCACTCTACCCAGGGTGACCAGCTGTCTCAAAAAAAAAAAAAAAAAGTGTGTATATATATACATACATGTATATATATATATATATATAAAGGCCAGGTGTGGTGGCTCACGCCTGTAATCCTACCACTCTGGAAGGCCAAAGGAGGGTGGATTGCTCAAGCGCCCGAGTTTGAAACCACTCTGAGCAAAAGCAAGACCCCATCTCTACAGAAACAAACAAACAAACAAACCAAAATAACTGAGGCAAGAGGATCTCTTGAGCCCAAGAATTGGAGGTTGCTGTGAGCTATGACATCAAGGCACTCTACCCAGGGCAACAGCTTGACACTGTCTCAAAAAAAAAAAAAAAAATATATATATATATATATACACACACACACATACATATATACACACACATATATATATGTATATATAAATTTTTTTAATGAAAGTTATAAATACTGGTTGAGGGAACTTGCTTTCCTTTCATTTTCTTTCCAGAAACTTCATAAAATAAAATAGAAAGCAAATGGAGGCTTGGCACCTGAGGCTTAGCAGCTAGGGCACCAGCCACATATACCAGAGATGGCAGGTTCAAATACAGCCCAGGCCTGCCAAACAATGACAACTGCAACCCCAAAATAGCTGGGCATTGTGATGGGTGCCTATAGTCCCAGATACTGGGGAGGCTGAGGCAAGAAAATTGCTTGACCCCAAGAGTTTGAGGTTGCTGTGAGCTATGATGCCACTGCACTCTACCGAGGGTGACAAAGTGAGACTCTATCTCAAAAAAAGAAAAAAAAAAGATGTGTCAAGTCAAGCTAAGTTTAATTTGTGAAGAAGGGTTGGGAGCCACGTGAGAGGCTGGGAGATCTAGCTGGCACTAGTTACAGAGTTAATTACCACATCTGAACTGTGAGACACTCACACTCTTGCATCACTGACAGCTTGCCCTTGCCTACCTTTTTGCTGATAGAAGACCAACCCTTTCTTTGACAGAAAGAGCCTACTGCCAGGTGCAGTGGCTAATGCCTGTAATCCTAGCACTCTGGGAGGCCAAGGCAAGTGGATTGCCTAAGGCTCACAGGTTTGAGATCAGCCTGAGCCAGAAAAAGACCGCATCTCTAAAAATAGCCGGGCGTTGTGGCAGGTGCCTATAGTCCCAGCTATTTGGGAGACTGAGCCCAAGAGTTTGAGGTTGCTGTGAGCTATGATGCCACAGGACTCTACCCCAGGGTGACATAGTCAGACTCTTGTCTCAAAAAAAAAAAAAATCCTACCATCAAAAGAAAAATAATCAAGATGGGAGGCGCCTACACCCCTGTCACCTCCACTGTTCTGTGTCGCATAGCTCTGTGGCCTCCACTTTGTGGAATGGAGTATTTCTGCAGCAGAGGAATGTACATGTTAATACAGTGAATTCTACCAGTACATGCTATCAAGGAGAAGTACTGGGTCCTTGAATGTAAAGGAGATTCCTAATCTAGGCCAGGGAGTCAGGAAAGCCTTCTCTGAGAATAAAAAAGAAGAGATGTTTAGATGCTAGGCCTGGTGGTTCATGCCCGTAATCCCAGTATTCTGGGAGGGTGAGGTGGGTGGATTGCTTGAGCTGAGGAGTTCGAGACCAGCCTGAACAAGAGCTGGTCTCAAACTCCTAGAAAACAGCCTGTGACAGGCACCTGTTGTCCCACTACTTGGGAGGTTGAAGCAAGAGGATCACTTGAGCCCAAGATTCTATGATTGCTGTGAGCTATGATGATGCCATGGCACTCTACCAAGGGTGACAGAGTGAGACTCTGTCTAAAAAAATTAAAAAGGCTCGGCACCTGTGGCTCAATGGGCTAAGGCACCAGCCACGTACACCTGAGCTGGCGGGTTCAAATCCAGCCTGGGCCGCCAAACAACAATGACAACTGCAACCAAAAAATGGCTGGGCCTTGTGGCGGGTGCCTGTAGTCCCAGCTACTTGGGAGGCAGAGGCAGGAGACTCGCTTGAGCCCAGGAATTGGAGGTTGCTGTGAGCTGTGATGCACTCTATCTAGGGTGACAGCTTGAGGCTCTGTCTCAAAAAAAAGAAAAAAATAAAATTTAAAAGGAAGAGTTGTTTGGGTAGATACTTAGGATTCTGGTTCTTCTAGGGGAAAAGGAAAACAAGTGGACCAGCTCCCATCTTGGTTCTGCTTCACGTCAATCTCGTTGGAGAGAGACTGCCCACACCTGGGGAGGAGGGTTAGCCCTACCAATCTACCAATCAGAACTTAGTGTGCTAACTGCAAAAGGTTCTGGGGACTCTCTGGCCCACAGTAGAGCCTGGAAGGTGACCTAGAACAACCTAAGGCTATCTAAGGCTATCATGTCATTAGCTTAATTCTGCATTGTGGCTCATAGTCTGCCACTATGGGCATTCAGAGGGGCTCATGGGAGGTCTACATGCACAGTAAGACTCTGTGGTTCCAAGGTGACCTCTGAACCACAAAGAGGGCCCAAATCAGACAGTATAAAACAGAATCCCAGGCCCAGCGCCTGTAGCTCAAGTGGCTAAGGTGACCACATACACCTGAGCTGGTGGGTTCAAATCCAGCCCGACCCACCAAACAATGATGGCTGCAACCACAAAATAGCCAGGTGTTGTGGCAGGCATCTGTAGTCCCAGCTACTTGGGAGGTGGAGGCAGGAGAATTGCTTGAACCTAGGAATTGGAGGTTGCTGTGAGCTGTGATGCCACAGCACTCTATCCAGGGCAACAGCTTGAGGCTGTCTCAAAAAAAAAAAAAAACAACCAGAATCCCACTCCATGACCAAGGCCTTTTTGATGTAACAAAGGAGGCCTACATGTCCATGGTGAACATATCTTGCTCTGTAAACCTACATCTTGCTCTTGCTCTGTGAACTTATCTTTCTCTTCCTCAATAAACTTTGTTTCACACTTGCCTTGGTTTTGGTGGGTCTGGATATTCTTCACCCAAGAACACACCAAGAGCCTAGAACACAGACAGCTGCCTGGAACCCCAACAGAGGAACTGAGAGCCTACACAGGCTGAAACATAGAGAGCCAACAGGACAGTAGAGAAAGGGGGGAAAATCCAGTTACAGATGGCCAGGATTTGAGTTTTTAACCATTTAATGGGTTTAAACTGAGACTGACATGCTCTCAGACTTTACAAAGATCAACGAGTGGAATGAATTGGCAGGATTAATAATTAACCCAACCTCCACTTCTCCCTACTCCCAGTACCCTGGAATCCTCGCCTTTTGCAGAAGTATAGGTTCATTTATTCATCATGCATTGGATACTATTTATTGAGAGCATACTATGTACCAAGCACTGTCCTACAGGTTAAGGGGGCACAAGAGCAAACAGGTCAGCCCTAGCAACGCAGGGTGGGGATGGGGTGGGGAAAAGGGCAGAATGTCAGGCCACCTGCAATGATGAGGAAAGCATTGGGGAGCTTTGAAAAGGGCTTTGGGCTGGGCAGACCACTTTCTAAATGCCTGAACCCAGACAAGACACTAAAACCGCTGGACTTAGGTATTTTCCTTTGTAAAATAGGAACCTACCTTCCTGGGAAGTTGCAAGAATCGAAGATAACTAACTATGCACAGTGCTTGACATCCAGTGGATCTTCAGTAAATAGCTTCAGGAGGCAGCAAAGTCATCGCTTCTTCTAGAAAGATGCCGTGGCGGCTGCAAAACGTTGAGACGAGTGACGGTGACAAGCCCTCGCTAGGCAAAGGGGCAGCTGACCATCCCCACCCACTCAGAGAGTCTCGAGGCTTCCCGGAAATCCTAGCTCTAAGGACTTTCCATATGCCCCTCATCGGACTCCGCCCAGTACTGTCTCCGCCACCACCTACTACAGGTGAAGCTCATACAACGCGCGACTTCCCGGCAGTCGATACCGGAGCGAAAACGCGGCCACGGCGCCATTAGCGCATGCGCAGCATGCATGTCCCGCGCACTCGAGGCGGGGCCGTGAGGCCTGGCTCCGCCCCGGCGCGTCAGGCCCCGCCTCGGGCCCCCGTCTGACCCTTGGACCCGGGGAGTCAGGCTTGGCTGGCGACGCCCGCTGGGAGCGCCCGGGCGCTATGAGGGTGGACGGGTGGGGCAGTGGCCCCAGGGGCGGTTAACGCGGGGTCCAGGTGGTGACGCGGCCCGAAGGCGGAAGTGAGAAACTCGCCGGCGTCCCGAGGCGAGTTGGCTGAGCTGTGCGCGCGACGCGGCGATGGGGAGCTCGGGTAGCCGTCTGTCCAAGGAACTGCTGGCCGAGTATCAGGTGCGCGGGACGCCGGGCCCGAGGCTCGCGTGCGGGCCTGCGCGGGAGTGGGGTCCTGGGTCGGGTGAGGCGGTCGCGGCCTTCTCGCGGGCCGCTGACCCCCTTCTGGCTTTGCTTCCCAGGACCTGACGTTCCTGACCAAGCAGGAGATCCTGCTGTGAGTGCCGCGGAGCCCGCCCAACCCTCTGCGGACGGCCCTGTGCACTGGCCCTGAGCCCGCCCTGCTCCGAGGGAGGGCAGGCCGCCCGGGTCTGCGGGGAGCCCGGACTGGAGGCCGGGGGCCCGGGCTGCGCCTTCTGACCACGCCGCTCCCTCCACTTCGCTTTGCAAAGCGGAGGCCCCTTCCGCAGGCGTCGGGGAAGGCGGCGCTCTGCGACCCCGCGCTTCCCTTGCTGTCCTGTCCGGCAGGGCTGCTGTGGCTCTTTGACTTTGCCCACCCGCAAAACACAAAGGCCTTGGGGCATCTGGCTACTTCCTCTAAATGCATATGAACAGTGCAGTAACCGTTAACGCTCGTGTTAAGGGGTCGCCCCATTACCTAATTCAGCCCTCAGGAGTGAGGTGTACAATAGTGAAAAGTGCAGAGGGGTTTGGTGACTGGCCTGAGTAAATGAACTTGAACGTGGGCTGAAACCCACTCCCACCCCCACGGCCAGCTTTGTGCAGGCTGGGGCACTTGAATGAGGAGATTCTCAGCGTCTTTTCGCAAAGATAATTTCAACGGGAAGGTGGTGGGGCGGCGGCGGAGTTCGGGGTGGCTGCTTTGAGAAGTTATGACTCTTGGGGTGAAAGTGAGAATCAGATTTTTGGTTTTGCCCTTTTCTCCCTATTCTTCAGGGCCAACTTCTGGCTCCTTCCATAATCTCTTTTCTTCATCTCCCCTCCCCATCTCTAGAATCAGTGCCCAGCACATAGCAGGCCCTCAGTATATATCAATTGGCAAAAATGGCCTCCTCGCCTGTACTGGCTTGTGACATAACTTGCTTTGGCTCACTGTTGACTGGGAGCAGGCAAGTGGGGTCAGTGCACACAGGAGACCATCAGCTTTAGAGCGCCAAGTTCCCCTCTCTCTGCCAGAGCCCACAAGCGCTTTTGCGAGCTGCTTCCCCAGGAGCATCGAAGCGTAGAGGAGTCACTGCGTGCACAAGTGTCCTTCGAGCAGATCCTCAGCCTTCCAGAGCTCAAGGTGCAAGCAAGCCCTCTCCCCCTCCAGGCTGTCTGCTGCTGGCTTAAAAACCAAGGGTTCAGGGCAGCACTTGTGGCTCTGTAGGTAGTGTGCTGGCCCCATATACTGAGGGTGGTGGGTTCGAACTCAGCCCTGGCCAAACTGCAACAAGAAAAAAAAAAAATAGCTGGGCATTGTGGTGGGTGCCTGTAGTCTCAGCTACTTGGGAGGCTGATGCAAGAGAATCGCCTAAGCCCAGGAGTTAGAGGTTGTTGTGAGCTATGTTCCCACATTACTCTACCAAGGGTGACAAAGTGAAACTGTTAAAAAAAAAAAAAAAATCATGGATCATGGGTCTGCATTTTTTTTTTTTTTTTTGAGACAGAGCCTCAAGCTGTCACCCTGGATAGAGTGCCTTGGCATCACAGCTCACAGCAACCTCCAATTCCTGGACTCAAGCGAGTCTCTTGCCTCTGCCTCCCAAGTAGCTGGGACTACAGGCACCCACCACAATGCCTGGCCATTTTTTGGTTGGAGCCGTCATTGTTGTTTGGCGGGCCTGGGCTGGATTTGAACCCGCCAGCTCAGGTGTACGTGGCTGGCACCTTAGCCCGTTGAGCCACAGGTGCCGAGCCCTGGTCTTTCTGTCTTCCTGTAATTTCCTGAGGGAGAGCTTTACCAAAATCACCCAGCAGAATTATTTATTTTTTTGAGACATAGCCTTGAGCTATCGCATTGGATAGAGTGCTTAGCTCACAGCAACCTCCAACTCTTGGGTCAACCAATCCTCTTGCCTCAGTTTTTCTATTCTTAGTAGAAATGGGTCTATCTTTTGCTCAGGTTGGTCTTGAACTTGAGCTCAAGCATCTACCTGCCTCAGCCTCCCAGTGCCAGGATTACAGGCGTGAGCCATAGCGCCCAGCCCAACAGAAGTATTTAGAATGGTGCTTTTCATATTCTTGGAAATTAAAAGTTTTGTCATTTAAGAGAAGTTGAGCTAGCTTATTAAAGTTTGAGAAACTATTCCAGAAACTGACTGGCACTCCCTAGGACTGCTGTGAGCTGTGCAAAGGGCCCAGACCTATAAGACAATTGTTAAATGTTTTTTTAAAAACAACCAGCCCATCTTGTTCCCTTTGTTTACAATGCCTTCCTTTTTCCTGTCTGGCCCTGCTTAGGTTGTAGGTCACCTAACTCCCAAAAAGCCTTCCCAGCTGAGGCAGTTTGCCCTCCTGTACCCTCAGCACTCATCATTCTCCCCACAAGCCTGAGTGCTCTGGTGCTGGCACTCTGACTGCCCCCTCAAGTTTCCAATAGGGCTTGATGAGAGTGTGACCTGGGCCATCCCTGTGTTCACAGAAGGTTTTCTTACTAGGCTAACCCCTTCAAGGAGCGGATCTGCAGGGTCTTCTCCACGTCCCCAGCCAGAGACAGCCTGAGTTTTGAGGACTTCCTGGACCTCCTCAGTGTGTTCAGTGACACAGCAACTCCGGATATCAAGTCCCACTATGCCTTCCGCATCTTTGGTAAGGACGAGGAAGACCAATGGCAACACTACCTCTTCCCATGGGGGCTTTGTGGTGGCTCTGATTGGGAAATGGCACAATTGGAGAAACTTGCTGCCCCTCCTAACCACATTTTTTGGCTGTGTCTGCTGTAGACTTTGATGATGATGGAACCCTGAACAGAGAAGACCTGAGCCGACTTGTGAACTGCCTTACTGGGGAGGGCGAGGACACTCAGCTTAGTGCCTCAGAGATGAAGCAGCTCATAGACAACGTGAGCAGTGGGGCCTGGTGGGGCCACAAGGGGTGGGGAGGGGAGCTCTGGCCTTAAGCTGTCCCTTTCCCAGATCCTGGAAGAGTCTGACATCGACAGAGATGGGACCATCAATCTCTCTGAGTTCCAACATGTCATCTCCCGTTCACCAGACTTTGCCAGGTATGACAGGAGTCCCCATCTGCTGCTTTGGGGTCTGGGACATTATTAGAGAAATAGTACCAGGGTGGGAGAAAGCCTAGCTTCCTCCACATGTCTTGAGTAGCTCTCCTTTCAGCAGGGACTGACACAGATGGGACACAGCCCATTCCAAAGGGTATAAGGGATGTAAGTTTGGGTATAACTCCAACCCACTCTTTTTGTTCAGCTCCTTTAAGATTGTCCTGTGACAGCAGCACCGATGTGTCCCAGCATCCTGTCCAAGAACCTTTCCACTGCTGAGCTGTGGCCAAGGTCATGCCTGTGTTGCCAGAGCCGGTCACGCTGGCCCAGCCTGGAGCTGGCACTGTGCAGACCCGCCTCAGGCAGAGGGCCCTCCTTGTCGGCTTCTCTCTTCGGTCAGCCACTGTCATAGCTGTTTGTTTCTACTAATCAATAATAAAGATTTAGAAGTTTTGACCCTGTGTATGACACCAGAAACACTAGTATAAGGAAGGATTGGACTGCTAGGAGCCTTTGATCATAGTGTGAATAAAGTGACATCTAAAGAAGGGCCAGGCTGGGAGCAATGGCTGAAGCCTTTGATCCCAGCACTCTGGGAGGCTGAGGTGGGTGGATTGTTTGAGCTCAGGAGTTTGAGACTAGCCTGAGCAACAGCAAGAGCCTGTCTTTACTAAAAATAGATAACTACCCAGTGTTGTGCTGGGTACCTGTGGTCCCAGCTACTTGGGAGGGAGGCTGAGGCAGGAGGATGATGGCCTGAATTTGAGTTTGTTGTGCACTAGGCTGATGCCACAGTACTCTAACCTGGACAACAGAGTAAGACTGTCTCAAAAAGATAAACAAGTAGCGGCCAGGCATGGTGGCTCACACCTGTAATCACAGTACTCTGGCAGGCCAAGGCGGGTGAATCACCTCAGCTCAGCAGTTTCAAACAAGCTTGAGCAACAACAAGACCCCATCTCTAAAAACAATAGCCAGGCATTGTGGTGGATGCTCATAGTCCCAACTACTAGGGAAACTAAAATAAGAGGATTGCTTGAGCCCAGGAGTTTGAGGTTGCTGTGAGCTATGACACCACAACACTCCATTGAGGGCAACAAAGTGAGACTGTGTCTCACCAAAAAAAAAAAGTGGACAGTGGAATGCCAAACCTTGCCCCTGCCCCTCCCATGTGCAGGTAGATAGCAGCAGGATAAGGGATAGGACCATCCTCTATCCTGACTGTGGTGTTTTTTTTTTTTGAGATAGTCATTTTGACATCTCGGTAGAGTACCTTGGCATTACAGCTAACAGCAACCTCAAACTCTTGGGCTTAATGTGATTCTCTTGCCTCAGTCTCCTAAGTAGCTGGGACTACAGTGCATGCCACAACACCTAGTTATTTTAATTTTTTTAGAAACAAGGTCTCGCTCTGGCTCAGGCTAGTTTTGAACTCATGAGCTCAGACAATCTACCCGCCTCAGCCTCCTACAGTACTAGGAGTACAGGCATTAAAATTTGCAGAACTGTACACCGAAGAAAATATTTTACCATATGATCATTTGAAAAAACTTTTTTAAAGACACATTATAGTACCGTCAGTAGTGCCGTGGTGTCACAGCTCACAGCAACCTCCAACTCTTGGCTTAAGCCATTCTCTTGCCTCAGCCTCCCAAGTAGTTGGGACTATAGGCGACTGCCACAACGCCCAGCTATTTTTTTGTTGCAGTTGTTCACCTGGCCTGGGCTGGGTTTTAACCTGCCACTGTTGGTATATGTGGCTGGTGCCGTAACCACTGTGCTACGCGTGCTGAGTCTGGAAAAATTAAAAGTTTAAAAAAATTTTTTAAAAGTCCCCATCTCATCATCCATGTCCCTAGCCCTACTGAACTGAACTTCGGAAGCAGAGTGAAGGGGGTGAACAGAATGAATCACCTGCACCTGCCTGTCAGTGGGTTCAACTTCTCTCCTAACAGTCATGGAAGAAGCCATTGGCCAGGGTGGGCTAACCGGGCTTACTTGCCCCTGCAAAGAGGAGGCTCAGAACCCTCCCTCTAGAACTCTGAGAACTAGACCAACCTTAAAGAATAACAGTTCTGTTTAAGGGCAGGCCCTGGTTAAACAATAATTTTTCAGATTTTATTATAAAACAAAAAAAGTAAAGTGCATCTTGTTAAAAAAATATAAAACCCACATAAATTCAGGGGCCCTGTGCTGGGCAGTGTTACTATCCCTTAGAGTGGAGGGAGAGGGTGAGGAGAACTAGGAAGGAGACAGGGTATAGTGAATTCCCTGTAGTCTTGAGTTCAAAGATGAGGCCCAGGTGGCTGTTGGGAGATTGGACACAGGTTCTGATGCTGAGGTGGAGGAAGGCAGGTGGCAGTCTCCTCCATGAATCCTGAGGGAAAAGCGTATGCTGTCATCAACTCTTCCCTGGGCTCACAATGCCCTCTAGCTCATGTGGCCACAGCCTGATACAGGCTGGAAGGGTCCAGGAGTTGGGCTGAGCCCAGGAGCTGGTGAGAGCTGCTGTGCCAGCCCAGCCATGACTGGTCCCTGGGGTGGTGGCATGCTGGCCACAACTATATCCTCAAGCCATGACTGGTCTCTGAGGTGGTGGCATGCTGGCATATCCTCAGCTGGCTAGCAAGGCTAGCCCAGGACAGCAGGATAAAACAGAAGGTGGGAGAGGCCAGTTGGTGAGGGGTTTCCAAGTGCCTTGAACACCACCTTGCACAAGTCCCCAACACCCCTGGGTGTCATGAGATTGGGCAGCAAAGAACTGGAGCAGCTGTGTATGTGGAGTTCTGTGCTGTCTCTCTTCCTTCTCGCTCTGGTTTCACATTTTGAATTGTTTTTAAAACAAAGGGCTCAGTTTACATAAGGACCAGTGTTCTGTCCCCTATCAGGCCCCAGCTGCAGCCAGGACCTTTGGGCCACAATGGCCTGGCTAGAGAGTAGCAGGCCAGCTGGCATCACGCTGTATTCCACGAAAAGGATAGCACAAGTCCAGCAGACCCCTCTGAGTATTTGAGCCCCAAAGTCAAGGCAGCCTCCTCTAGAAGTCAACACTCATACCACAGAGTCACGGATCTCAGAGCCCAAGCGGACTCGGGGCCGGGGGCACACTGGGGATATCTCCACGAAGCTGTCCTGGATGCTGAGTGGCCTCTTCTCTGATTCAGTGAAGACTCGGGGCCCTGGGGAGCTGTCCGACAGGGCCTGATAGCCCCGGTGGTCGAGTAGAGTGCTTGGGGGGCCTATGCCATTGAGGGGGCGGGTCTCAGGTGGCAGCACCACAGGACGGGTTTTGGGGTGCACGCTGGCACACTCACCCTGCTTTAGGAAAACTTTCATGTTGTCACGGTGCCGGTAGAGGAAGAATAAAAAGAGAAGCACCACAGCGAGCCCAAACAGTGCACACATCACCAGGAACTCGTTCCAGTAGGACTTGTCCGCGCCCCAGCTGGCCTTGCCACTGGCTGGTGCACTCACACGAGATGTATTGATGATGACGGGCACGCTGCCACCCTGGTCTGTTCGCTCCCCCCTGTCTACCACCGTTGGGCAATACCTGGCCACTAGCTGCTGGAAGCCCTCCTCTAGCGACCAGCACTGGAATTCCCCCAGCACCTGCTGGCTGCCCACCAGCAGCAGGTCCCCAGTGGGCAACACACGGCAGGATGCCGAGGCATTGACAGGGGCCCCGTTGTGCAGCCAGAGCCTCGTTGCCAGGTTGGAGGGTAGAGGGCAGGCCAAGGTGTTCACTGTGCTGGGCTGGAACTGGACTTGCTCACAAGGGTTCTCACCTGTAAGCAGAAGCATGGGATAGAGAGGGCTGACATCCATGGTAGCTCCAGGATTACCTGCCCTGCAGGGGTATACTCCCACACTATGTGGGTGACTGAGGGCTTCTGGGGGTACAGTGTGAGGAGGGCATTTATACCACCAGTGCCAAGGGTAGCCTTCCAAGCAGAGTTGGCCCCTACCTCCTACCTCCACCCTTTGTGGGGATACCTCACCTGTTGGTACAAAAGACCGAGGCCTGACCAGGGAGGTGTTGCAGAGGCCCTTGGCATTGGCTCCCTCGATATCCTGGATCCATGGCCTGAGGACCAGAGAGAGTTTACAGTAGGCCAGGAAGCCCTGTGAGCCTCTAATCCCTCAACCTGAATGTTGAATGGGGCCTGGACAAGGGACCCAGTACACAGGAACTGTCCCAAAAGTCCAAAGCTGGGCGTAAGAGGTTTCCTGTGCTGATTCCCCACCCCACAGGGTTTGAGTCAGCACCTCCCTTGTGTACACAGCACTTCAAACAGAAGTCACTATAGACCAGTGGCTCATGCCTGTAATATTAGTACTTTAGGAGGCTCAAGTGGGAGGACTGATGTGGCCAGGGGTTTGAGAACAACCTGAGCAAAAGCGAGACCCCATCTCTACTAAGAGCTGAAAAACTATCCGGGCATTGTGGTAGGCACCTATAGTCCCAGCCTCTCTAGAGGCTAAGGCAGGAGCATCACTTGAGCCCAGAAGTTGGAGGTTGCTGTAAGTTATGATACCACAGCACTCCAGCCCAGGCAACAGACTTGCCTCAAGAAACAACCCTCCTCCCCCACCCCCCCAAAAAACCAATACTAACTCAATGTACTCAGGAAACAGAAAATCAAGCACAAAGGATAAAAACACTACAGAAATCACACACAGCCTGTCATCCAGCTATCTTGACAGTTAACATTCTTTATGCTCCAAGGTGTACAAATTTATAGTCACCCTTGTTTTTTTAAATACAAAACTAACACCAGGCTTGGCTCCCATAGCTCAGTGGTTACGGTGCCAGACACATACACTGGGGTTAGAAGGTTCAAACCTGGTTAGGGCCTGCTAAACAACAATGAAAACTGCAACAAAGAATAGCCAGGCATTGTGGCAGGTGCCTGTAGTCCCAACTACTTGGGAGGCTGAGGCAAGAGAATCACTTGAGCCCAAGAGTTTGAGGTTGCTATAAGCTGTGACACTACGTATGGCCTTCTACCAAGGGGCAACATAGTGAGACTCTGTCTCAAAAAAACAAAACAAAACAAACAAAAAAAGGCTTGGCACCCATAGTATAGTGGTTACAACACCAGCCACATGCACTGAAGTTGGCAGATTAGAACCCCGGCCCGGGTCAGCTAACCAATAATGACAACTATAATAAAAAATAGCCAGGTGCTGTGGCAGGTGCCTGTGGTCCCAGCTGTTTGGGAGGCTGAGACAAGAGAATCGTTTAAGCCCAGGAGTTTGAGGTTGCTGTGAGCTTTGATGCCACGACACTCTACCGAGGACAACACAGAGAGACTCTGTCTAAAAAAAACAACAACAAAAAAACTAACATCAGATGTATCTATATGGGTCACAAGAATACTACAACACAAATGGGAAATATGCCATTTTTATTTAAAATATATGGATTTTTGTTTATTTTATACATGTAGAAAATCAAGAAGGGTAATAAATAAAAAATCTCACTGTAATTCTACTAGGTAGTGGGATTGGGATAGTTTTTGTTCTCATCTCTGTTTTCTAAACAAATATTTTATAAACGGAATAGGTTATTCTTTGAAAACAATTTCTTTCCTCCTTTGTTTTTTTAAACAGAGTCTCACTTTTTTTTGAGACAGAGCCTCAAGCTCTCACTCTGGATAGAGTGCTGTAGCATCATAGCTCACAGCAACCCCCAATTCTTGGGCTCAAGCGAGTCTCTTGCCTCCGCCTCCCAAGTAGCTGGGACTACAGGCGCCCGCCACAACTCCCGGCCATTTTTTGGTTGCAGCCATCATTGTTGTTTGGTGGGCCCGGGCTGGATTCGAACCTGCCAGCTCAGGTGTATGTGGCTGGCGCCTTAGCCTGTTGAGCCACAGGTGCAAAGCCATGACATTTTATCTTTAACAAATTGTGTCCATACTTTACAAGACGCAAAGGCAAACATTTTATTTACAGTCTGAGCCACACTTGTGAGAGTAAGCAGAGGAACTAGCTAATAACTGTGCTCAGACAGTAGGTGGACAAGAGGCTCTGTGCCAGTCCACAGAGGCCTAGGCAGGTGCTCTGCAGCTTAGTATTAAGATCAACAGGGGAAGGGACCTTTGGAGGGCTTACCTAGAGGCCAGCTCAGGCTGGTAGAGGCTGACATGCTTGCAGTTGGAGCCATCCCACGCACAGTAGGGGTCACGGGCGAGGACGCAATCCCCACAGCTCCGATAAAGGCTACAGTTGGCCATAGGCACCTGGACCACGCCCGAGTATGAGGCAGCATACAGTAGGCCCTGCATAGCCAGATGCAGGGGGCTGAGAGGTGGGCTTGGACAGCCAGGGCCACCACTCTCCCTATGTACCACCCACTGCCATCCCAAGCGGGCCTGTCATCCCACTTTCTGCAGGCTTGTCTTCTCATCTTGCTTGGCAAGGAAGAAAAAGCTAGCTGGGGATGAAGAGGCAAGCCCCACAAGCACACTGCCGCACTGCCTGGACACTCCCATCACCTGCTCACCCTGTGGGTGTCCAGGAGCAGGTTCTGCACAGGCTGTCCTGGTGAGAAGATCTGGAGCTCCTCAACAATGTGTGCTCTGTGGCCCACGCTCACTGCTTTATGGAGTCGGCCGTCACCTGAAATGTGCACAGGACTCGGGGTCTGGTGGGGCTGCCACTTGGGACCCACCAGCCACACGCCTTCCCCCATCCTGCCACTATAGTCACTCACTGGTGCCCAGGAAGAGGACATCATAGGTACGGTGTAGGCCAGGGACACGATGTACGGCCACACGCTGGTAGCGGGCCTGCAGCTGAAGCAGTAGCAGGTGGCTGCGGACCTGCCCGTCCATCAGGAAGTGGTTCTTGAGGAAGTTCAGCACACGGTCTGGGAGCTGCAGAGATGAGTTGATCTTCCTTTCCCGGACACTGTTGGTGATGCACTACAGGAGAAGGTGACAGGCCAGCTCTGCAGGGCAGCTAGCATGAAAGGGGCAGTGCCATCTGTCCCCCAGGAGCTCAGGCACACTGCCTGAGCCCTGCAGAGCTGGCTGGTCTGAAGGCCCACAGACAGAGCCCAGGGTGTGGGGAAGCCAGGGCTTGGAGGGCTTCCTCTCTGGGACTCTCCCCATCCGCCACTGTTGTGCACATATTAAGCTTTGAGAACTGGGGCCATACTTTATTCTCCTTAGCAGCCTTTTGCCATGCTCAGGATGCCCTGGCTGAGCAAACTGCACCAGAGCAAAAGACAGGAGGCTGTCTTTAAACAGTTCCCATGCGATCTACAGTTTCCTGAAGCTCTGAGATGGTGCCCCCCTACCCGGATCTCTCTCAAGGCTCCCACTGCTCACAGCAATAGTGACTCAGACACACCCTCTCTTTCTTCCTTTAACCATACTGCTTCTTCACGCAGCATCCTGGCATTACCTCCCAAATAAACCACTGGCACGCACATCCTTTCTTATGGTCTGCTTTCAGAGAAGGACTATTTCCCCAAGATCTGGTCATACAGATACTCATAGACGAGGGGGGCAGGTATGCCAAGTGAAGGGATGATTCTAGCAGCATAATACCCACCTAGCCTGAGCCAGGACTGAAGGAACCCGACATTCACTGTCATGTCTAACCCAGGAAGGCAAGCAGGCCTGGGCTTATGTCTCCATCATAAAGATGAAAAAACAGATTCACAGAAGCCAAGTGATTTGCCCAAGGCATGCAGGAAGCCAGCAGCCAGTACTCACCGCACCGGGCCGGGGTGTGGGTGCCGGGTGGGTCCCAGTGTACCACTGCTGTGTCTCACGGTTCACCTCCTTGTATAGGCCACTGAAGACCTTCTGCACGTCCTTCATTGTGAAGACACAGATGGCAGAGCCCTCTGTATTCCCCCTGTGCCTGCAAAGGAAACAGCCAGATTAACATGGGAGCCCTAGGGGCTCAGGATGGAGCCAGCAGGACCCAAAGGCCAGCTCTTGGGCCACAGTCCCAGTTGTACTTCATGCTCCCATCCCCAGATAGATCCCAGGGGCTCTACCACTGCGAAGTGAAGACCCCATAGAAAAGGGTGTCACGCCAGTCCTGGGGGCTGGGGCTTAGCGTGAAGACATCCTGCAGCACATTGAACGGGAAGCCGTCGTCAGGCTGGGAGCACAGCAGCTGGGCCTTGAGGAAGGATGTCCAGCGCTGCTGCAGCACCCGCTCTCCACCCTCGTCACCCTAGAGAGAAGAGGGGACAGTGGTCTTAGGACCGGCTGGGGATGGACCGCTCTCCACCAGCAGCTGACACAGCACCAGTGAAAGCCAGGACCAGTTCCATCTAAAGTCAAGAAATCATGGAGACACTGTACATGTCCCACCAGGAGGTGCTCCTCACCACGGACCAGCAAAAAATCTGGGCTGCACAGAGTCCTCTAAACATGGAAAGGCGAACATGTTTCATGGGTGCACAAACAAGGAAGCTGAAGGACATGACACCACTCATATCTGCAAGGGAGCTAGCCCTACAAACACATGTAGCCACACATGTGCAAAGGAGACATCAGAAAGGGACACTCTAAAATGTTGGCAGCAACCTCTTCTTGTGGTGGGGTTACAAAAGCATTACTTTAGTCATTGCCTACCACATCTCCAAGAGCTTTACAAGGATTTTTTTTTTTTTTTTTTTGAGACAGAGCCTTAAGCTGTCACCCTGGATAGAGTGCTGTGGCATCATAGCTCACAGCAACCTCCAATTCCTGGGCTCAAGCGAGTCTCCTGCCTCTGCCTCCCAAGTAGCTGGGACTA
>CAUYON010071132.1:0-27300 GCA_963573935.1 Arctocebus calabarensis
AGACAAGAGTCTCACTTTATCACCCTGGGTAGAGTGCCGTGGCGTCACACAGCTCACAGCAACCTCCAGCTCTTGGGCTTAAGCGATTCTCTTGCCTCAGCCTCCCTAGTAGCTGGGACTACAGGCGCCCGCCACAGCGCCTGGCTATTTTTTTGTTTTTGCAGTTTGGCTGAGGCCGGGCTTGAACCCGCCACCTTCGGTATATGGGGCCGGCGCCCTACTCGCTGAGCCACAGGAGCCGCCCTAAAAGATGGGCTTTTTAATCAGCCTCAACACCAGCGTGGGTCCTGACTGCTGTGTTCTAGGGATGTGACCCTGTACGTGTTGTTTAGCCTCTCTGGGCCTCCATTCCTTTGTCTATGAAACGAGAAAAACAGTACCCCCTTCATGGTGTTGTTAAAATCAAAAGAGAGAAAGCATATAGAATATATATACAATACCAACACAAAGTGAGAATATGTAGGAACAACTAACATAGAATTTACTGTATGCTGAGCACATTATACATGTTAATTTACATCATTCTCACAACCATGCTATGAGACAGGTACCATATCATCTCTATTTTTTTTTTTTAGAGACAGACTGTCACTATGTTGCCCTCAGTAGAGTGCTGTGGTGTCACAGCTCACAGCAACCTCCAGCTCTTGGGCTTAAGCAAGTCTTTTGCCTCAGCCTCCCAAGTAACTGGGACTACAGGCAACTGCTGCAACACCTACCTTTTTTTTTTTTTTTTTGAGACAGAGCCTCAAGCTGTCACCCTGGAGAGAGTGCCGTGGCATCACAGCTCACAGCAACCTCCAATTCCTGGGCTCAAGCGAATCTCCTGCCTCTGCCTCCCAAGTACCTGGGACTACAGGTGCCCGCCACAACACCCGGCCATTTTTTGGTTGCAGCCATCATTGTTGTTTGGCGGGCCCAGGCTGGATTCGAACCCATCAGCTCAAGTGTATGTGGCTGGCGCCTTAGCCTGTTGAGCCACAGGCGCCGAGCCCTTTTTTTTTTTTTTTTTTTTTTTTTTTTGAGACAGTGCCTTAAGCTGTTGCCCTGGGTAGAGTGCCATGGCATCACAGCTCACAGCTCTTGGGCTCAAGCAATTCTCCTGCCTCTGCCTCCCAAGTAGCTGGGACTACAGGCGCCTGCAACAATGCCTAGCTATTTTTGGTTGCAGCCATCATTGGCTGTTTGGTGGGCCCAGGCTAGATTTGAACCCACAAGCTCAGGTGTATGTGGTTGGTGCCTTAGCCGCTTGAGCCACAGGCGCCGAGCCTACCCACCTATTTTTTTTATTGTTGCAGTTGTCATTGTTTTTTAGCAGGCCCGGGCCGGGTTTGAAACCACCAGCCCCAGTGTATGTGGCCGGTGCCCAAACCACTGAGCTACAGGCACCCAGCCATCATCTCTATTTTATTTATTTATTTATTTTTTGTGGAGACAGATTCTCACTTTATCGTCCTCAGTAGAGTGCCATGGCATCACACAGTTCACAGCAACCTCCAACTCCTGGGCTTAGGCGATTCTCTTGCCTCAGCCTCCCCAGTAGCTAGGACTACAGGCGCCCACCAAAACACCCGGCTATTTTCCTGTTTTTGCAGTTCAACCAAGGCCGGGTTTGAACCCGCTACCCTCGGTATATAGGGCCAGCGCCCTACTTGATGAGCCACAAGCGCTGCCCAAATGTTTTTCTTTCTTTTTTTTTTTTCTTTTGCAGTTTTTGGCCGGGGCTGGGTTTGAACCCACCACCTCCAGCATATGGGGCCTGCGCCCTTCTCCTTTGAGCCACAGATGCTGCCCCCGGCTATTTTTTTGTTGCAGTTTGGCTGGGGCTGGGTTTAAACCCGCCACTCTCAGTATATGGTTCTGTCGACTTACTGACTGAGCCACAGGCACCACCTATTTTATTTTTATTTATTTTTACTTTTTGTAGAGACAGAGTCTCACTTTATCACCCTTGGTAGAGTGCCGTGGCATCACACAGCTCACAGCAACCTCCAACTCCTGGGCCTAGGCGAGTCTCTTGCCTCAGCCTTCCGAGTAGCTGGGACTACAGGCGCCCATCACGACGCCTGGCTATTTTTTTTTCTGTTTTGCAATTCAGCCGAGGCCGGGTTTGAACCCGCCACCTTTGGTATATGGGGCTGTCACCCTACTCGATGAGCCACAGGCGCTGCCCCATCATCTCTATTTTATAGATAAGTTTTAATACCTTGCCCAAAGTCACACAGCTAGGAAGCGAAACAACTGATGGCTATTACTGTTATTATTATTATCATTTCCCTGCTGGATGGTAGGCCCATTGAAAAAAGAGGCTTTGCACATAACAACGGGTTGACAACTATTTCTGGGGATGTTAAAAGGCAAGACATGCTCCATTTCCTAGAATTCTGTCACAACAAAATTCCCAACTTCTTCCAACTTCAGGGAAGCAACAATGACATCATGAGGAAGGGGAAAAAGTGTTTTTCAATCGGAAAGCATGGATTGACCTAGGCAGGGTCCCCTCTTCCCGGATGGAAGAGTTGAGACCAATTCTGGCTTCTCTGAGCTTCACTTTTCTGGTTTGTAAGTCAGCGGGTACCAAACCAAACCGCCTTCTTGCCTGGGCGGGGCTGAGAACCCAGGGTGAGATCCGAGATAAAGCACTTTGTGGACTAGAACACCCAGTCCAAAGAGAAGGCCTTTTCCTTCTTAACCCTTTCCTGTCCTTGGCCCCACTACTGGAAAGTTTTTCTGTTAGGGTCATGCCTCAAGTTTGTAGTGGAAAACAACAGAGGCATTTAAAGGGAAATGAACCCGCCCTCCTCAGCAAAATGTTCCCCACACATTTGCTGTGGTCCATGGCAGCAGTCTCCGCTGGGAGGGTTCAGCCTTCGGAAGGACTTGGGGCTGCCCGACGCCACAGAGCTATTCAGAGGCTGGTAAACAGCACATGGCATTCCCGGCCCGTGGTAAAGCATTCGTGCATGGAATTCTTTGTCCTCGTGAGGAAAGACAGAGAGCTGCTCTATGCTGAAAGACCAAAGCCAGAACTCTATTTTCAAACATCCCTTCCCCCAGCTGGAGATCACTCCCAGGCGAAGCGTGCCGTCAACCCTTTAAAGTGTGATTGTGCAATAAACTTGCCCAAACTTGGACTTCTTTCTTGAAAACATGGGTTTAATTGTTCATTCCAATGAGAAAACATGGCAAAATTACAATAGAGAAATCGGCACTCTCCTGTTTAACCAAGAAATCAAAGTTAACTTATCTATCATGTGCCTCTTGACAAGAAGTACTGATAAGAACTCAGCATAACTTCTGTAGTATTCTTGCCCGAAAAACGCCCATCCGGAGTCTAACCATGAGGAGACATCATCAGACAAGTCCAAACTGAGGAACATTTCTACAAAACAACTGTCCCACACACTTTAAAATATCAGTGCCGGGCGGCGCCTGTGGCTCTGTCAGTAAGGCACAGGCCCCATATACAGATGGTGGCGGGTTCAAATCCGGCCTCAGCTGAACTGCAAAACAGAAAAATAGCCGGGCGTTGTGGCGGGCGCCTGTAGTCCCAGCTACTTGGGAGGCTGAGGCAAGAGAATTGCCTAAGCCCAGGAGTTGGAGGTTGTTGTGAGCTGTGTGACGCCACGGCACTCTACCAAGGGTGACAAAGTGAGACTCTGTCTCTACAAAAAAAGAAAAAAAAAAATCAGTGCCTTGGCAACCCCCATAGCTCAGTGGGTAGGGCACCAGCCACATACACCAAGGCTGGCAGTTCAAACCCACCCAGCCCAGGCCAGCTAAAACAACAATGACAACTGTAACAACAATAACAAAATAGCTGGGCATTGCAACAGGAGCCTGTACTCGCAGCTATTTGGGAGGCTGAGGCAAGAGAATCACTTAAGCCCAACAGCTGGAGGTTGCTGTGAGCTGTGATGCCACAGCACTCTACGCAGGGAGACAGCTTGAGACTGTCTCACAAAAAAAAGAAAAGAAAAAAAAAGTGCCATGAGGTGCCATTGGTAAAATTTAAATCTGGACAGTATACTATATTAGTTAGTAAGACATCATATGTTTCTTGAATTTGACACTTGCATTAGGGTTATATAAGAGAATGTCTATAGATGCTGCAGTATTTAGGCGCAAAAGGTCAGGATATTATCTGCAGCTTCAACACACAAATGATTCAGCAAAAATAGGGATAATTATAACACCTATCTGTAGAAAAGAAAAATCAAAGCAAATAAAGTCAATGTTAACTATTAGTGAATCAAAATGAAAGACATACAGATATTTATTGTATTATCCTTGCAACTTCTCTGCAGGTTTGAATTCAACATAAATACTTTTCTAAAAAAAGGAATTTCAGGGCGGCACCTGTGGCTCAAGGAGTAGGGCGCCGGCCCCATATACCTGAAATGGAATTTCAGTTGCATGCTGAACAGATAATATTTCTTTTTTTTTTTTTTTGAGACAGAGCCTCAAGCTGTCACCCTGGATAGAGTGCTGTGGCATCTCAGCTCACAGCAACCTCCAATTCCTGGGCTCAAGCGAGTCTCCTGCCTCCACCTCCCAAGTAGCTGGGACTACAGGCACCCGCCACAACGCCCAGCCATTTTTTGGTTGCAGCTGTCATTGTTGTTTGGCGCGCCCAGGCTGGATCCGAACCCGCCAGCTCAGGTGTATGTGGCTGGCGCCTTAGCCCGTTGAGCCACAGGCACCGAGCTGAGCTTAATCCTTGAACTTTAAATGTACCTAACTTTTACACTTAAATTTATTTTATAGAGTAGCTCTATTCTAGTGTCATAAATGAAAGATTAATATCACTCATCTTGAATAAAAAGTAGTTATAAAAATAAATACATGGAAGATGACAGTGATATGAAAATCTAGCCAGATTACTTTGCTTCCTTTCTACTTTCTCTTTGTTAAAGAAGGATATTAGCAGGTGCATAATACTTAGTGCTCCCTGAGACTTTGCTGTGACTTAACCTGCAAGGAATCATTTTGTCACTTTTCTACTCAGTGTTATTTAATGCCCTGCTAGTCCTTGGACCCTTTAGCATCACCTCTGGTACTATGGTTTGCCTGCTATACTTCGGGAAATATCAAACACAAGATTCAGAATTGGTAGAGCTGAGGTTTACAATACATGTATCGTGAATTCAAAAAAGATAAAAATCCACCCACACCAATACCAAGCATTATCCACAGACACGTGGATTGAAAGAACTCATATCAGTTCCTTACTGGTGATTTCCCCTGAGGAAGGAGAGAAGAGGAAAAGGCTGAAGGTTGTGGTTGAAGGGATTTTAAACTATGATTGAAATGTTTTAATTATTTTATCAAAAAATCTTGAAACAAATGGAACAGTTTTCTTTAAAGTTGTTAATTCTACATAACAAGGACATGAGGATTTATAGTCTTTATATTTTATGCGTTTTTTAATTTTCTTAAAAGAGAAAAAAAGAAAGATGAAAAACTTTTAATCAGGCAAACCGATCTCAGAAAATGTGCCAGGAAGGACTCAACATGTATTGACAAGGGATGGTATCAGTCAGCTTGGGCTGCAATAACAAGTAGCACAGACAAGGGGATATAAACAACAGAAATTTATTTTGTTACAGTTCTGGAGACTGGAAGTTCAAGAAGAAGGCGTTGGCAGTGTTGGTCTCTTCTGAGGCATCTTTCCCTGGTCAGTAGGTGGTCACCTTCTCCCTGTGTCTTCACGTGGTCTGCACGTTGCATTCCCTCTGTACATTGTACCCCAGGGTCTTTTTATAAGGACACTGGTCAGTCATTTTGGATTAGAACCCACTTTGATTGCCTCATTTTAGCTTTATCAACTCTTTAATGACCCTATCTCCAAGTACAGTGACCTTCTGAGACACTGGGGTTTGTACTGCAGCCTACAAATTTGGAGGAACACATTCAGCCCATAACAGAAATCTTAGCTGATGACCCCTGCTGATCTTCTCCCCATCCACCTCTTGCCACCTCTCCTTTCAGACTCTGCTGCCCTCCACTCCTCTTTCTGACATCCATGGAGGATCTGCTGCCTGCTACCTTTCCTGCTCCTTGCTGTCCCTCCCTGGCTTCATCTCTTGCTTCCTCCAGCCAGTCTGCTGAGGACCATCTTCCTACTCACCCTGCTCAGCCCTGCCCACTGCCCGAGTCCACTCCCATCTTTGGGCTTATACTTTGCAGCTTCATGAAACTTAAACTACCTGTTCATGGACAACACGTGAAGACATTTCCCCCATCTCAGATCTAGCCACCAAATGCCATGCTCCTCTGTCTGGCTTTCCTTTTTGAGAAGTGTCAGCCACATGTATGTTGGTGGCACTCTTTTGCCCATTTTCTATCTATAGCTCTTGTCATTTTCAGTTCATAGACTGTATCACTTGACACCTAATTTGGAATGCAGAAATCTCCCTAGATACTTAAATAGGAAAATTGTAAGAGAGGGAATGGTTTACATGGCAGACAGGAGAGAGGAGAAGGCACATAGAGGATGGTGAGAAACATGACATGTTGGGCCAAGTGCATAAGGGTGACACCCTAAGAGGGTACAGCAACCAGTTGGAAGGTCCCCTGCTCCATGGAGCTGCCATGCTATTCCTCACTTGTGTAAGTCCAGGCTGTTAAGTGGAAGAGAAATGACTTTCTTCCTTTCTTTTTTTGCAGTTTTGGCCGGGGCCGTGTTTAAACCCACCATCCCTGGTGTATGGGGCCGGCACCCTACTCCTTGAGCCACAGGCACTGCCCAAGAAATGACTTTCTGTTATTCAAAACAGAGTGAACATAAAGTTCATGTGCCGCTTACTATGTTAAACTATTCTAAATTCCACATGAGCTTGATGTCCACCCTGTATATCTAAGGCATTGTTTCTTGCAATTTCTGTTAGTGCAGAGAAGCTCATACACAATGACCGCATCTTTTTTTTTTTTTTTCTGTTTTTGGCCAGGTCACGTTTGAACCCACCACCTCTGGTATATGGGGCTGGTGCCCTACTCCTTTCAGCCACAGACGCCGTCCTGAATGCATCTCTTTTTATATTGCCGGTTAGTGAGCAATTTGCAGAGACAGGCCCTCTCTTTGTGCTGAGAGACAGAGCTGTGGCCGTGGCTTTGCCATCTGAAATTGACTTAGGGGCACTCAGAATACTCAACTGAGCGCTGATGGGAGGGAACCAGCTATCTCTGCTTGCCCGGGAAAAAGGAGTTTCCTGAGACACAAGGAAAGAACCCAGCAAACTGGAGCAAGCTGGTCACTTCACCTGCACCTGGGCTTATAGCAAGACTTTACTTCTTCAAATAGAAAGGCACCTACTAGAAACCCAGCCTAGTCCCCTCCTGGAACTCCCAGGTCCAAATCACTGTGAAGGCACCACCCGCGCTGTGTCTGGTTGCCTCCCGGAGTCTCTGTGAACAAGAAGTGGCAATTTCAGGGCGGCACCTGTGGCTCAGTGGGTAGGGCGCCAGGTATACCTAGGGTAGCTGGTTCGAACCAGCCCCGGCCAAACTGCCACAAGAAGTGGCAAGTTCTTCCATGCCCACTGCTTCATTCCTGAAGAGAATGAACACCATCTCCAGCAGTGACTTGCCTGGAGAAGTCACCACACAATTCCCCAGCAGTCCTACCCTTCACATCTGAGACCTTTTCCAAAATATATCCAGTTTCTCTGGATTTGAGGCTCATGGCCCACTCCTCACTTCTAGGAATGTGCCTGACTACAGATCCTGCAGGGCTGCTGTGCCCCCACACCTCCCCTTCTGCTTCTACCTGGGGCACAGCTGTGTGGACTGGAAGGAGTGGATTGAGTTCAGAGCCCTCATTTCTCTGTAAGAGTGATCAGGTTGCCTCATCCTACAGAACTTTAGCTTTCCCATCTGTATAATGTGGTGGTGTGGTGGACTGAAGAAACGGCCCCCAAAAGATATCCATGCCTTAATCCCTGTATCCTGAGAATGTTACTTTACCTGGAAAGAGGGTCTCTGCAGATGTGACTATGTTAAGGATCTTGAGAAAAGGAGATTGAACTGGTGATACCTGAATGCCATCACAAATGTCCTTACAAGAGGCAGGTAGAGGGAAATTATACAGACAAAAGATTAGCAGGGAAAAGTGACCACAGAGGCAGAGAGCTGAGTGATGCGGCCACAAGTCAGGGAATGCTAGTAGCCACCAGGGCCTGGAAGAGGTGGGTAAGTTCTTCCTTAGGGCCTTTCAAAGGACCACAGTCCTACTCTTTCTGCCTCAATTATACTCTCCCCCCAATTCATATGTTGTAGCCTCAACCTTGAGTACCTCAGAATATAGCCATCTTTGGACCTAAGGTCACTAAAAGGGGACAGAGCTAAGATGGGGCTGTTAGGATGGGCCCTGATCCAGCAGGACTGGTGTCCTTCTAAGAAGATGGAGAGACACCAGGGATGCACGCACACAGGAGACAGACCGTGCATGGGAGGGGCACACAGAGAGAAGCCACCTCCTGGAAGCCCAGGAGAGAGCCCTGAGGAGAAGCCAAGCCCTCCGACACCTTGATCTTGGGCTCCCAGCTTCCAGCTTCTGGGGCTGTGAGAAAATGCATTGGTGTCATCTAAGTCTGTGGTTCTTTGTTATGGCAACCTTAACAAACAAATACGCCTCCCAACACCTTGATTGGGGCCAAGTGATACTAATTTCAGACCTCTGGCCTCCAGAGATGTGAGAAAATAAATGTCTGTATTTGAAGCCACTCAGTTTGTGGCACTTTGTTATAGCAGCCCTAGGGAGCTAATGGGTGACAATACCTACTTTGCAGACTTATTCTAACAATCAAAGGAGATGGCAGGGTGGATCTGCTTGGATTTGGATGAGTATTCTCTACACCCTAGTGGCATCTCAACTCTCCTCTCACGGGACTTTTTTTTTTCTTTTTTTTAGACACTTTGTTACCCCCAGTAGAGTGCTCTGGTGTCATAGCTCACAGCAATCTCTAACTCTTAGGCTCAAGCAACTCTCTTGCCTCAGCTTTCCAAGTAGCTGGAACTATGGGTGCCTGCCACAACACTGGGCTATTTTTTCTTTAGAAACAGAGGTCTCGTTCTAGCTTAGGCTGGTCTTGAACTCTTGAGCTCAGGTGATCTGCCCACCTCAGCCTTCCAAAGTGCTGGGATTACAGGCATGAGCTACTGCACTCAGATTTCATGAGAACTTTTCTATATGTTCTTTCTGCTCCCCAAGCAGAAGCAAGCAAGCAAACAAACACATACACCAGCCATAATGGCTTTGGGTTGTCTTCTTTTCTTTCTTCTTTGTGCCTGTTTCCTACCTGAACAATCCTGCTCCTGAATTCTCCATCTACCAGGTGAGGCTCCAGGGCAGCTAACAATTAGCTATTTTCACATCTCCCTCATCAATTAACAGGCTTGGCAATAGCTGATATTTATGGAATAATCCGTTTGTGCCAGGTTTTCTCCTAAGCACTTTACCTAAATTATTTCATTTAATCCTCTGAGTAGTCCTTTAATGTGGGTACTATAATTATTCCAACTTTACAGATAGGGACATCAAGGCACAGAGAGGTGAAAGAGTTTGCCAAGAAAGTGGCAGAGCTGGGAGACAGGTTACTGATGTCTCAGCCCACACTCTACCCAGTAGTAAATCTCAGGAGGAGAGAAAGTCCCCTTATCTTAGTGCTTGGAGCAGAGTTTGGACACAATGAAGGCTGGCTGGCTGGATGGATGGGTGACACTTTGCACAGACCACAGAAAGTCAAGGAGGTGCTCTTCAAGACTCTGATTTCTCCACCTTCTCTGTAGCTTGACTCTGTTGCTATTGCTGCTGCAAGCTCCCTGACCTGTCTTCATGTCCTGCATTGGCCCGACATGCCCACACCAGACCTTCTCTGTTCTCTTTCTGTTTGGCCCTGGGCAGGGAGAGCCTGAGCTGAGCAGGCTCCACCCACTCAGCAGCAGCCTTGTATCCTCCTTCAGGCAGCCACCACTCACCCATGTGGGTAGAAGAGGGTGGGATTCTCTGAAGTTGAGGGAGGGAGCTCTGGATCCAACACAATTATGGACATTTTGAGGCCATAAACACACCGGACATTATTGCCATCCCAATTTATAGAAGAGGAAACTCAGGTCTAGAGATGTTAACATACTTGCCCGAAGTCATAGAAAATTTGCTGTTATTTTTGACTCCCAATCCACTGCTCTTTCCTGCATACCCAATCAGTGATAGAGCAATCCAGTCTAGAGAAGAAAAAGGGCTTCAGAGCCTTGGTTTTGATTCTTACCAGTTGCTTGTTATTCGGCAAATTACGCAAGTTCCCTGAGTTTGAGTTCCTGGGCCCATACACATAGCAAGATAAGATTATCCACCAACCTGGCCAGGGTCTTTGTCACCTCCCACCAAGAAGATCCTGGGAGAGAGGACTTGATTCTAGAACTACATATTTCAGAAATGAACAAATCCAGATCTTTTCTGGCCCCATTCTACTGTCAATCTGGGCCCTTTGGGGGAAGAAGCTAGTTTCCCATTAGTAATGAGGAAGGGTGTCAGAAACCTCGACCCTCAATCAGTGATGGCAGCATGTGCCTCCAGGTCAGAACCATAAAAATGAAGAGAAGTGGCAGCCAATCTCTACTAGCCCATCCCTGAGTAAAACCCCATAACACCTCTTTGGAGTCAGGAAAATATCTACCTGGCAGTTACATCCCAACATACTCAGTGATCCCTCCTTTGTGATGAATGTGCGATCACTATGGAAAATAATCTCTTTTCTAAACTATGTGTTTCATAACTTAACCCCTCACAGACATATGCTCCTGTGTTCCTTTCTTCCCCAAAGCTTAAAACACATTTGGATGAAGGGAAATGATGCTTTAAGTAGAGATCTGCAGTCACGTTTCCACAGAACTGATCACTCCTGATGTCATAATTACAAGCTCCTAGAGCTGGTTTCTCAACAGTGGCACCGGTGACATTTTGGCCCAGACCATGCTTTGTTTGGGGGCTGCCCTTTATGCTGTAGGGCACTGTGCCTCTACCCGGTAGGGGCTTATCGTACATCTCCAAGTGATGATAATAAAAAGTGCTGCAGGCATTAACAAATTTCCTCCCTGGAAGTGGAGAAATCACCCTGAATCGAAAACTTGTTTTAGAGGGCGAGCCTGGGCCTGGGGGCTTCTCTTGTCCCAGCACCACCTGAAATTGAGTACTTTGTAGAGGTGCCTTTTTTGGCAATGCTGATGAATTCAATCTAGGTGTAAGGGTTGGGCGAGGGGGGAGGGAAATACACGTTATATAGCTCAAGTACACAAAACGTACCCATCTGAAAAGACCATGTGCAAAGCTGGTTTCTGGAGCATGACGCACAGTGGATTTTTCCTGAGATTTCACAATTCATTTAGGCATGTGTGGTGAAGCTGCAGAGTGGATCTGCTGCGACTCTTTGTGATTTCACGTACTCTTCTGTAAAAGTGGCTGTTCTCCCAGACGAGTCTTCCTCGATGGGGTGTTTGCTGTTATTCAGTTTTTCTGCAGCAAAAAAAAAAAAAAAAAAAGACTGGAGAAATTCTTCATTGACTTGTTAAAATTTGTGGAGAATGTTTTGAGTCCACGACAGGTATAGAAGGGGTATGGGAGGTTTGGGGAAGGGTGAGAAGGAGCTGGGCTCACTCCGGGCAGAAGGCAGTCATCCACATGTGGGTTGGTGCCGGAGGCCACATCCAGCACTATGATATGCTTGAGTCTCCTAGCGGTTGAGAAAGAATTGCTTGGAATGACAGGCTTAGCAAGAAGGGGCTTGGACTAGCCCCCAAGGGTCCTGGGTCCTGTCCTGGTCCCCTGTGGCTCCAACACTCTAATATCTGACAGTTGCTTTCCGTGGTAGGTTGTTATGATAATGGTCACTGACGGTCATGCCTCCCCTGTGCCTGTGCTCAGTGCTCTTTGCTTCACCACCTTCCAGGTGCTCTATGGAGAGGTGGAGTCTATTTTCCCATCCCTTAAACCCAGGCTGCCCTTGTGATTTGCCCTGACCAATAGAATGAGCAAGAAATGACACTGTGTGACCCTCCAGGCTAGTCTGTAAGGGAACTCAATTGCAGGCTCTGCTTTCACTCTCCTGGGACACTGCCACTGCCATGTGAAGAGGCAGGGTAGCGCCTTGAGGACAGAAGACCATGTGGAAAGAGAGGAGGCCCAGCTGGCTCCACAGACCTACCTGCAGGGTGCAGCTGCATCAGGGAGAGCCCGTGAGGCCTGCAGAGACCTGCCAGCAGCCCCCCAGAACTGAGGACACTAATAAAGCACACTGATTTGAAGTCACTAAGTTTGGTGGGCTTTGTTACACAGCAGTAGATAGATGAGCAGCTTGTTGGGACATTGTTTTTAAGAAACATCCTTCTGGGCTCAGTGCCTGTGGCTCAACGGGCTAAGGCGCCAGCCACGTACACTTGAGCTGGCAGGTTCGAATCCAGCCCAGACCCACCAAACAACAATAACGGCTGCAACCAAAAAATGGCCGGGCTTTGTGGCGTGCGCCTGTAGTCCCAGCTACTTGGGAAGCGGAGGCAAGAGACTTGCTTGAGCCCAGGAATTGGAGGTTGCTGTGAGCTGTGATGCCACAGCACTCTATCCAGGGTGACAGCTTGAGGCTCTGTCTCAAAAAAAAAAAAAAAAAAAAGAAACATCCTCCTGGCAGAGAGCGAGAAAGAGGGAGGGGGTGAGGTCTTGGTGTGTGCCACACCTTTTGGAAGAAAGACACGATTGTAAGAGGGACTTTAATTAACAAATGCAATCAAAGTAACCTGGTTTCTCATACCCGCAATGAATTCCCAACAATAAACTAAAAAAAAGAAACATCCTCCTGCATGTTCATCAGATGACAGGAAGCTTCTCCCCCCATGCCTTATTAATTCTTTTTCTCTCAAATTAGAACAGACTTTGAGGTTTCCCCCTCTCTCCTATTTAAGGGACAATGTCTACATTCATTTGCTCTCGTCTGCTGTTGGGGTGGCTCCTGTGGGTATACAGTTAAGGCATGAGCTGCTAGCCTGGGAGAGGCATGTCTCACAGGACAAGCAGAGATTTTGTCCCAGGAGAAATTTAAAGTTTATCTAGGTTGCTAAGAAAAAATGTCTTCAGAAAGGAAGATGCCTTCCCTGAGAGCATGATTAGCAAAGGAAGTTAGTACAGGGCCAGGAGCAGTGGCTCACACCTGTAATCAGAGCACTTTGGAAGGCCAAGGCAGGTAGATCGCCTGAACTCAGGAGTTTGAGACCAGAAAAAGGAAAAGCGAGACATTATTTTTACTAAAAATAGAAAAACTAGCTGGGTATCATGGTAGGTGCCCATAGTCCCAACTATTCAGGAGGCTGAGGCAAGAGAATCACTAGAGCCCAAGAATTTGAGGTTGCTGTGATCTGTGACTTTGTGGCACTCTACCAAAGGTGACAGAGTGAGACTCTGTCTCAAAAAAAAGTTAGTACAGAATAATGACCTGTGTGATCCACTTGTCACTAAGGTAATGATTGTAACTCATGGTCTTTTTCTGCTTCACTTTTCACCTTCTTTGTTTTATCTCTAATTTCTATTCTACAAAGTTTACAATATAATTATTCTAACATGTTTTACTTCCTAAGGACCCACATGAGGAAACAGAACAAAGGCCACAAGGACTTTTCAAGGAGTTCTGTCTGCCGACAGCCCATCTTCAGATCACTGATGGTTAAAGAGGCCACATGAATGACCTCGACACGGGTCCTGATTGTAACTTTATTTTCATAGCACATAAAAACCTCAACTGCAGAAATCAGAGAAAGTGGGGTTATAAGAAACAAGATCTCCCGTCTTAAAGATGCCTGAAGGGATTGTATGTCATGGGGGCCTTCCTATTGAGTTGCCATCTGAACAGACTGGGACAGCTGTTGAGGACACTGGATGAGTAATTTCCTGCCGTAACAAATTGGGGCGCTCACACTCGTCCGTTGCCATTGACTTATGAAGCAACTGAATTTGTTGTTGGCCTTTGCAGGACAAAGAAGCTTAGCATCAGTGAAGACGTCGGTAACCAGTACTTGACAGGAACTCATGCGATTACTGGTCAATCTCATGTAATGAGTTATTTCATTCTCCCCCTTAGTGCTGCATTCTACAATTTTTTCATATAAACAATTCCAACAGGATAAGTTCCTTAAAAAAGAAAACCAGGCCAGGCATGGTGGCTCACACATGTACTCAGAGAACTCTGGGAGGCTAAGGCAAGTGGATCACCTGAACTCAGGAGTTCGAGACCAGCAAAAACAAGAGTGAGACCCTATCTCTCCTAAAAAAAAAAAACGAGTCTGGCATTGTAGTAAGCGCTGGTAGTTCCAGCTATTTGGGAGGCTGAGGCAAGAGGATCTATTGAGGCCAAAAGATTGAGGTTGCTGTGAGCCATGATGATCCATGACACTCTACCCAGGGTAACAGAGTCAGACTATCTGGAAAAAAATTTAAAAAGGGACAAAAAAAGAATTTTAATAAAGGCCACTTAGAGATGATAATAAAATAGCTGATAACATGCCAGGCACGGTGGTTGGTGCCTTTAATCTTGGCACTCTGGGAAGCCGAGGAGAGTGGATTTCCTGAGCTCATGGATTTAAGACCAGTCCGAGCAAGAGCGAGACCCCATCTCTAAAAAATAGCTGGCCGTTATGGCAGGCGCCTGTAGTCCCAGCTACTCGGGAGGCTGAGGCAAGAGAATCACTTGAGCCACAAGAATTTGAGGTTGCTATGAGCTTTGACACCACAGCACTCTACCCAGGTAAGACTCTGTCTCAAAAAAAAAAAAAAAAAGATAGTTGATAACAGATAACAGCTAGTCTAATACATTTTCAGATTATAGTAACTTTTAATACTACATAGAATTGAACATGGCAGTCTTAATCAAGAATATGAGAGTTAGAACAGTTTCCAACATTACATCTATGTACATATGTAGGAGGTCTGATAGTGCCTAGTCCAGCCTTCAAAGCGATATTGGAACTCTTTTTCTGGAATGACCATCAGAGCTGTCATGCAAGTCTGACAATTGAGTTCGCAAACGTTCCTCATCTTGGCAGCACCGTACAAACAGCTCGGTAAGGTCCTGTAACCTTGGTAAGTCAGTGTCTCGTGTGTTCATGTCAACATGTGGTGGGGTCTTGCTGAGTAACGTTCATCATTGTTCTTTTATGCTTTGCGGGCTGCACAATAGCAGCTCTGAGGGCCATTCCAGAAAAAGAGCTTCAAAATCACTTTGACGGGTGAACAAGGCCCTGGCATCAGTGCATAGCTTCCCAAGGGGAGTACTTCAAAGGTGACTGTGGTGATATTCACCAGTGGGTATACAGGGCTTTTTCTAGGATGAGTTCATGAACTTAATTGCCATGCCTTTGTATAATATATGTATATATACTCTCTCTGTTGACATTTCAGTGCTCTTCCTTGTGCCAGTGCATGCTGGCTGTACATCTGGGCAGGAGGAAGGTCTGGTTCTGAAACTTCCCCAGGATGACGATTTTGCTCCCTGATGCCTGCTACAGAGAGCAGACAAGACTTGTTTTTTCCAGTATAATCTATTAGCACCACCGGTATCAGTAAGCCGGTGTTTCTAGCCAGGAAGCTAACATGTGATGAGTGCTTGCTCCATCCCCTGCCACCACACATTCACACTCATGCACACCCAATCTTCTCCAAGGCCCATTTTGGATATGTGGGGATGTTTGTTCTTAATCCAAGTAGAGATGCTGAGTAGGAAATAAGATTTACAAGTTGAAAGTGTAGCTCAAATATTTTGAGTCAGGCAGGGCACGGTGGCTCATGCCTGTAATCCTAGTACTCCGGAAGGTAGATGCGGGTGGATTGCTTGACCTCAGGAGTTTAATACCAACCCGAGCAAGAGTGAGACCTTGTCTCTACTAAAAATAGAAAAACTAACCAGGCATTGCAGTGAGTACCTATAGTTGTAGCCACTTAGGAGGGTGAGGCAAGAGGATCACTTGAGCCAGGAGGTTGCTGTGAGCTATGATGCCACAGCTCTCTACCGAGGGTGACAAACTCAAAAAAAAAAAGGCATTTTGAGTTTATTGTTACCTACAGGCTAGCAAGAACTTTAGGACTGATTTTATGGTTTTGAATATTCCGGTAGCTTCAATAATTTTCAAGAAGGTTAGAGGTTCTGAGATCCAGGTAACTTCCCTTCTGAGCTACCACCCACTCTATTTTTGAAAGGTGCTTACACAATTGTCTTTCAGCCCCAGGGGTTTAGACTGGGAAAAACTGAAACAGAGAGCAAAAGCTAACCTATGCGCTTCAGTCTGGGCCCAAGGATGGCCTCGAGTCCCTGAAGGGAGTTATCAAACCCTTAGGCTGTCAAAAAATTTAATTCTCATTTGAGAAGCTGAACATGGATGACATTAATAATCATCAATCACAATAACAACAGCTTACTGAAAGCTTACAATACGCCAGATACTATGCCAAGTGCTGAACAAGAATCTCATTAATCTTTGCAACTCTCTAGGGTAGGTATTACTTCCAAGATACCAATGACAAACTCAAGTTGGAAGGCTTAAGAAATTCGCCCCAAGTACCTCCAGTAATAAGTGACTGGTCTGGATCTGGGAGTGAAATTCAGGCCTATCATACTCAGAGGTCTCTGAGCAACCACCCTGCTGCTCTCTTAGAGACCCAGAAGGACTTTGAAAGAAACTTTTACTCATCATATCTGCCTCTGTGGATCTGATCAGTAGGATCACAGTGTTCCTGATTTATAGATCTTTGGGATAAATGCTGCATATTTTCTGCATTCATTACACCATCTCTGGCTGTGTTCAAGTCTTAGTCAGCACCCCCTCTTCCCCCATTCCTGAAGGCATCTGGGTAATGTTAACATATCTGGTTTATAAACTCTGGCTCTACATTCTCTAGCCCTTTTGTTTGGTGTCCTAAATTCTTTAGGAGGCTGTAGGAAGGGAAGACAGCACGGTGGGCTGAGGGTTAAAGACCAGGCAGAGAACTATCAAAAAATGAGATATGCAAACTCTTTACGCTACTTGTAGGATCTTTCAAAATCCAATTATGTGGCCCTTGGTCATCCTGATATGTAGATTACGAACTTGGGGTCTAATTATATTAAGAAGCCTTGTCCAAGTTATCTCCCTTCCCTGAGTCTCAGCTCCCTCATCTGTACAAACAGTTAGGAATAAGTCCATCCGAGGCTGTTTTTAGCATTCCCAGAGATCACACCTGCAGGGTTCAGCACAGTAACTGTTCCAAACTTGTAGCTGCTATTTGTAGTACCCTATCATTGGCCGCCAGCCTAGTTGCTTCTCACTTTTGCTATACTGGGTGAATCGGTGTACTGCCCTTTGTGACAGGCTCAAAAGCGTGCCTGCTTCTGGAACTCTCTTCTAACGTTGCTCCCCTTCCCATTTCATGAGCAGGTTGAATGGCCTTGAAAAGAAGCACGATTAAGCTTCTAACTTTTAACTAAGCACCAACTGTGCACAGAACAGCAGGCTAGGCGTGGGGGGGTGCATTCTCATGAAGTAGTTGAGGAGGGGGTAGGACCAACACTCACAAAGGAATGGGCTGCAGGAATACAATTCTGTGCAGAACTGTCACGCTGGCACCAAGGACAATGGCTACAGTTGCTGACACTGTAAGCCAGTGGTCCATACACTTCCCTGTCAGAGATTTATTGGAGGTCTAGGGAAAAAAGGAATCTCATACTTGGTTATAAACATAAATAACCTGTTAGAGTCGTGCTGCAGGCACTCTGTGTGGGTGCACGGGGTGGTAATGATTTCTGTGTGGGCTGCTATTTCCATTCCCAGAGGGCAGAGCTCATGTTTGGGCTTGTAGGGTGTTTCTCACTCAATAAACAAAGAATGGCCATAAGCGGACTGGGGCAGAAGAGCGAGGGGAAAGAGCACTGAACCAAGAGACCTGGGCCTTAATTCCATTATGACCACAAACTCCCTGATGACCTTGAGCAAGTCCTTTGCCTTTCTATTCATAAAATAAGGGAGGTGAATCAAATCAGGGGGTTTTACACTGTGTTCCATAGCACCGTGGGGTGTCTAGAAATTCTAGAGGTCAAATGTATGAGTGGGTCAAGAGAATAGGTGCTGGGCGGGCTGGGTCTCTGGCTTACCTCTCTCTCTTTTCCTGCTCTGGCCCACAGAGCCCTGTTTATGTCTTTTTACATACAGGGATTCTTGGGTAGCTCTCTTGGAAAATCACCAAACTTGTCTACCTCTACACCATGTTCCTTTTACCTGTAGGCCGTAGGCCAAATGAGTTCCAGAATGGAGAAGTCACTTGCTCAAGGTCACCCACTTAGTGGCAGAGATGGTGCTAAAGTCTCTTTGCAGATAATGCTAACAATCATTTGGTCTTCCAGGGAGAAACCTCACTCCTCAGCTCTTACAGATTTGAAGGGAAATCATGGTTTCTAAATTCTGAAAAGGGGCAAGACGAAGGTAGAGGAGAGGGTAGGACCTAAGCCCCAGACCTGACAACGGCCTCCTGAAGTCCAGGAAGTACCCAGAGCAGAAGCTGGCATGGGGTTGCGTCCTTGTTGACTCCACTCTCTGTTGACAAAGCAATAGGCCCAAGCCAAGGGAAAGAGGTTATTGGTCACTCTGAGGACTTTCTCTGAGTGTCACTTTCTCCACCACCAGCACCTTGACTACTCTGCCAAAAGTCAATTCGGCATGCAGCTAAGGTTTCTTCTTTCTTTCTTTTTAATTAATACATTGTATTGGGTGGCACCTGTGGTTCAGTGGGTAAGGCACCAGCCCCATATATGGAGGGTGGTGGATTCAAATCCAGCCCGAGCCAAACTGCAACAAAAAAATAGCCGGGCATTGTGGCAGGAGCCTGTAGTCCCAGCTACTTAGGAGGCTGAGGCAAGGGAATCGCCTAAGCCCAAGGAGTTGGAGGTTGTTGTGAGCTGTGACGGCACTCTACTGAGGGCGATAAAGTGAGACTCTGTTTCTAAAAAAAAAATTAATACATTATATTTTCTGTAGGAAAAAAAGCAGAAAATACAAAGAACTCCTCTAAATCCCCTCTCCACTTTTGCATTAGTGTGGTACTTTCATTACACTGAGCCAATATCTACCTATTATTAGCTAAAATACATAGTTGATATTAATGGTTCATTCTTTTTTTTTTTTCAGACAGTTTCACTCTTGTTGCCCTGGGTAGAGTGCCATGGCATTATAGCTCACAGCAACCTCAAACTGTTGGGCTCAACCTATCCTCTTGCTCCAGCCTCTCAAGTAGCTGGGACTACAGGTACCCACTACAATGCCCAGCAGTTTTTCTATTTTTAGAGACAGGGTCTCACTTTTGCTCTGGCTGGTCTTGAACTCCTCAGCTCAAGTAATCCACCCACCTCAACCTCCCAGAGTGCTAGCATTACAGGTATGAGCCACTGCGCCCGGCCTAAGGTTCCCACTCTGTGCTAGGTTCTCACAAATGCATAATATCATGTATTTGCCATTACAGTATCATATAGAGGACAAATTTCATTGCCCTAAAAGTCCCCTGTGCTCCCCTATTCACTTCTTCTCTCTTTCCCACCCTCCTAGAAACAACTGATATTTTAACTTACTCTATATTTTATCTTTTCCAGAATATCACATAGTTGGAATCATACAGAATGTGGCTTTTTGGACTGGCTTCCTTTACTAAGCAATATGCATTCAAGGTTCCTCTCTATCTTTCTGTGGCCTGATAGCTCATTTCTTTGTATCGCTGAATAATATTCCATCGTGTAGCTCTACCACAATCATGTTCATTCACAAATGGATGTGGAAGGATGTCTTGGTCACTTTGAAATGTTGGCAATTATGAATAAAGCTGCTATAAACATTCATTGATTCATGAGCAGGCTTTCATGTGGACATAAGTTTTCTGCTCATTTAGATAAATGCCTAGGAGAGGAATTGCTGGATCATATGCTAAGACTATGTTTAGCTTTGTAAGAAACTACCAAACTGTCTTCCAACATGGCTGTACCATTTTGCATTCCCACTGTCACGTTGTTTTTATTTGCTAAAAAAAAAAAGTCATTTAGTGTCATTCTAAGTAAAGAAAAAATTAAAATTTAAATTACTAGCATGAATTTTATTCTTTTCTGGTATATTATGCAATGTCAGTTTTAAATGCAAATATAAAAACCTCAACTCATAGGCAGAACCACTGAAATTACACAATCTGTATGTTGCCATTCATTCCTGCATATGTATCCCATTCTTACCAGCAGGGCAGAAACCAGGCACAAATTTAACTCAAATGTCTTTGATAAGTGCACATTTTACCAGCACCCTCTACCTTTGATTTAATGGTGCATAAGGAAGGGCTCAAAGGAAGAGAAGCTGCACGTTGCCGTGTGCTTCCCTTCTCCTCTGTGCCATCATTTGCAGCACAGGTGGTTAGCCAATGCAGGGAAGCCTCAGGACCAAGGAGCTTCCTTGGTCCTTCTGTTTCCCAGAATACCATTTTGCCTTCCTCCAGCATTTGAAACAAGTTCTGATTTGAATGGAGATCGTGGCCTTTCAGGGCAGGCAGCACCACACTTGGTCAGTCTTAGTCGTGTTGATAGAGAACAGGAATAGGCACTCAGTGTTCAGAGACACTCAAAGCCACCAATTCCCAGAATGCACATATCTTGTACCTTTTGGAACTTTGTTCATTTGCCAGGCAAGGTGGGTGTGTCTGCTGGGATTCCAGGCTCCTGGGCACTCTAAACACTCCAGCAGCAATGGAGAACACAAACATATTGCACAAACCTCCTCTGCTCCCAAGCAAGCTCGATTGTCCTACCAGTCCTCATTTGCAAAACACAAGTTCAAAGGTAAAATTATTACAGTTTTCAAGATGGCCAGCAGAGCACTGACTTGAGCACTGATCACCATGGTCACGGAGACCACACAGGCGAGCCCCTGCAAAGCCAGCCCAGCATTTCTTTCTGCTGCATCTGTCCTTCTCCATCATAGATTATAGCTCTGTCTTGATGTAGGATGAGAGAACACCCTCCCACCATCTGCCTAATGTTCAAACCAGGACGCTAAACTTGTCTGGCATCCTTTTTCTCCCCCAAAGCCCACATTCAATCTCCGACCCCTATCAGTTCTCCTGCGGAAGCACCTCTTCAATCTTCCCACGTCCGATCCCCACTGAGGCCAGTTGGTTATGCTGCAATTGCTGCTCAAGCTGTGTGATGGATTTCCCTGCCTCCTGTTGCTCCCCGCTAATGGAATCCCAGCTAGAGTGAGCTTTCTGAAAAGAAAATGGGATCAGTTACTTTTCTGCATAAAACCCTTCAATGCCCTCCAGAGTCCTCAAATCAAGGCTTATTCTCTGCCTTACGGGAGTCTTTCTAATCTAACTCCTGCCTCCAGCAACACTCTTCACTGTTCATCTCTCATTTTGGTGCCGTATAAAAAGTGAACAATGTACACAACTTTGTTCAAGATGTTCATTCCTCTCCATCCTGAGACATTGCATATCCCCACTGCATGTGTATACCACCTCCATTATCTAGCACTTTTAGAGCTGGATTGCAGTTACTTGCCCACATCTCACACTAGAGTCTAAGCTAAGAGGGAAGGGGCTTCGTCTGCATTATTGTAGTGTACCTGGCACTCTGAGTGCAGTGACTGTCACATAGTCATCACTCAATAAAAGTGTATTGAAAGAACAAGCTCTCCCTGACTCTCCCCAAACCAGATGTGTCCTCATGCCCATGCCAACAAGATAAAAGCTTTTGAGTGGGTGATGGGATGACTTGATTGGTGCCCAATCCCTCGCCTCACTTCCTCAGGGCAAGCCTCTTCTAATTCACTCACATTCTTTGGCAGGCTGTGCATGATTCTTTACTGGAGTTTCTTGATCAAATGCTCTCCGACTTTCCATTTGTCAGCAACAGTTCAGAAGAACAGCAAATACATAAGAATACAGAGAGTTTTCATGGATATTTCCTCAACCCAAAGAATACCTTTGTTTGACCCAATCAGAAGTAGGGTCAGGGAAAATGACCAAGCAGTAGAGAGGGCAAACAGAAGGGGATAATTTATGCCATTTCCAAAAAATTGCACACAGGATAGTTAATCTAGAATGAAATAACAAGCATTTGCTTAAAACTGATTTAACACTTTTCTCAAGTCTCTTATATTGTTGCAAAACCTCTCTGTGCTATTAAAAAAAGAGAAAAGACGAAAGAAACGGAAAAAAAAAAACCTAAAAACAGCAGTTTGAAGTTGAGAACAAAGAGTCCCAGAATAGGTTCATTTCCACACTCAGTCACTGCAAAACAATCCTTTGGAAATTGCTTTTTAGTTAACAAGCCTATTTATCTTGTCTCATTAGTGCCTTGCAACAATGCAAGAGCTCCCCCCAAGCTTCTGTACCAAGTTCAAATCCTTGGCCTGCTTTAGAGGTTATTCTTCATCTCAGCCACTGCCTCTGACCCCAATCTACCTTGCACGTGACCGACCATAGGTCCCTTGTTAAGCAGGCTCCACTCCTGTTCACAGGTCCTGGGAATACTCACACTTGTGTGGTCTTGGTGGCTTCTCTCATGATATTTTCAACTCTAATGGATGTCAGTCTTCTCTCTCTGATTTCTTTTATAAAGTTTCTCTTTGTCTTTGGTGTTCTCTCTAGATGTGGTCTATCTGATAGAATGTTTGGTCCCATTATCTACTGTGGGGTTCATTGTGATTCCTGAATCTAACATTTTTATTTGTCATAAATCCTCACCCCATTTTCTCTGTTTGCTCTTCTGGAACTCCTCTCGCATATATATTAGACGTCCTCATTTTATCCTCCATGTCTCCTAATATCCCCTTCAGAGTTTTCATTTCTGGTCTCCACACAGATGATCTCCTAGATTTGTTCCCAGGTTTTCAAATTCTTTCTCAACCATGTATAATCTACTGTTTAGTCTGTTCATTGAATTTTAAATTTTAATGAGTAAGGATCTTTTTCATTTCTAAGAGAGATTACTATTTTATTATAAAATCTGCCTTATTTTATTCACTTTCCAGATATTTATGTTTTTAAAGCTTTTTTGTTTTATTTATTTATATTTATTCATTTATTTCTGTCCCATTTTAAATATAGCTCTATTTAAGACATTGCATTTTTCACTCACAATACAGGGCTTTTAAAGTGCACTGTTATTTCCTTCCCCCGTGCACTTGTTCCATGTTCAAGTACTGAGAATGCCCAGTAATTCACCATAGCAGTCCAACTTTAAATTTGTCACATAATTTGCTACAGTTTGGATCCTTGAATATTTTGCTGTGGGGCCAGAGGAAGCACCAGAAGGAGGAGCGCCACCACCAGGAAGCCTCTAGGCATTCCTCCTGGCATTCCTCCTGCGTTCTGGTACAACTTGGTAATGATGGGGTTGCAGACTTTCTCCAGCTCCTTCTGCTGATGTTCAAATTCTTCCTTCTCTGTGGTCTGGTTCTCATGAAGCCATTTGATAATTTCATTATGCTTGTCAAGAATCTTCTGTTTGTCCTCATCGTTGATCTTGCCTTGAAGAAGTTTCTCATCTTCAACAGCTGCTTTCATGTTGAATGCATAGGACTCAAGTGAATTCTTTGATGAAAGCTTGTCCCTCTGCTTCTCATCTTCATCCCTGTGCTTCTCAGCTTCCTGGACCATATGTTCAATGTCTTCCTTGCTCAAACCACTCTTGTCATTAGTCATGGTCATCTTATTCTCTTTTCCTGTACTCTTATCCACAGCAGAGACATTGAGAATGCCCTTGGCATCAATATCAAAAGCGACTTCAATCTGAGGAACACCATGGAGGGCAGGAGGTATGCCTGTGAGTTCAAACTTGCCAAGCAAGTCATCCTTGGTCCTGGCACACTCACTGTCATAAACCTGAACAAGCACACCAGGGCGGCTGTCTGAGTAGGTAGTGAAAGTCTGTTTCTCCTTGGTAGAAATGGTAGTATTGTGCTAAATGAGCACAGTCATAACTCCACCAGCAGTTTCAATACCAAGAGAAGGAGGAGTGACATTCAGTATTAGCAAATCTTGAACATCACCAGATAGGATGGCTGCCTGGACAGTGCCTCATCAGGGTTGATAGTATTATTCAGTTCTTTTTCATTGGAGAAGTCTTGTAGAAGCTTTTGAATCATGGGGATATGGGCATAACCACCAACCAGAACAATGTCATGAATCTGTGACTTGTCTAGTTGGATATCTAGAAGGCCTTTCTCAGCTCGCCACGTGTAGCTCAGTGGCTAGGGCACCAGCCACATACACAGGGGCTGGTGGGTTCAAACCCAGCCCAGGCCTGCCAAATAATAATGACAACTACAACAAAAAAATAGCTGGGCATTGTGGCAGGCACCTGTACTCCCAGCTACTTGGGAGGCTGAGGCAAAATAATCGCTTGAGCCCAAGAGTTTGAGGTTGGTGTGAGCTGTGAAACCACAGCATTCTACCACGGGTGACTCGTAAGACTGTGTCTAAAAAAAAAAAAAAAATAGAAGAGCTTTCTCTACAGGGTTCAGGTTTCTGTGGAACAGATGATCATTCAATTCTTCAAATTGGGCAGAGGTAATAGAGGTATAGAAGTCGATTTTTTCATAAAGGGACTCAATCTCAATACTGGCCTGGATGCTGGAAGATAGAGTACATTCAACACATTCACAAGCAGTACAGAGGCAATGGACAGCTCTCTTATTCTCATTGATGTCCTTCTTATGTTTGCACTTAAACTCAGCAATAAAATGGTTGACTATTGGGTTGTCAAAATCTCCACCCAAGTATCTCCAGCTGTAAATTTGACCTTTAAGATTCCATCCTCAATAGTGAGGATTGACACATCAGAAGTGCCACCTCTGAGTTCAAAGATCGGCACATTTCTTTCAGCTCCAATATTTTTGTCTTAAGCCATAAGCAGTAGCAGCAGCAGTTGGCTCATTCATAATCTTCAGAATACTGACACCAGCAATGGTTCCAGCATCTTTGAAAGCCTGATACTGAGAGTCATTGAAGTAAGCTGGCACTTTAACCACAGCATTGGTAAGTCTTTCCAAGATAGGCTTCTATAATTTCCTTCATCTTTGTCAGAACCATGGATGATGCTCCCTCTGGATAGAAACTTTTTGTCTCTCCCTTATATTCTACTTGGACCTTTGACCTGCTGCATCATTAACCACCATGAAGGGCCAATGCTTTATATCCGACTGGACAACAGCATCATTAAACCTGCGTCCAATAGGACACTTGGCATCAAAAACTATGTTTGTGGGGTTCATTTCAACTTGATTTTTTGCAGCATCACCAATCAATCGCTCAGTGTCAGTAAAGGCAACATACCTCGGAGTGGTTTGGTTTCCCTCATCACTGGCAATTATCTCTACTTTTCCATGCTGGAAGACACCCACAGAAGAGTAGCTGGTGCCAAGACCAATACCAACTGCAAGTGCTTTAGACATGGTTGCTTATTCGTGAAGCCCTCTCAAGTTTTGAAGAACACATGGAAGACCCAGGAGCTACTGCATGTTCAATGAGACCCCTTATTTTATATTATTAATCATTTTAACATACTTAGTTTATGGTGTCCTCTGATAGTTCTGGAAGATCTAATTCTGTCCTGTTCTTTGTTGGGCCTGCAGACTTGCTTGAGTTTTTTTCTTGTGTGTTGTATGAATTTCAGATTGTGAGCTCATGTCCAGTGGGGCTTTAATCTGGAGAAACCAGTATAATCAAGCTGTTTGCTTCTAACTGAGTATAATTGGCCCAGACCAAATTTTATGTTATTTCTTAGCCTAGGGATTTCTAGGTTGTGCAGGAACTATTTATTCAAACCCCAAACCCACAAAAGGCTCATGCCAGTGGTTTTGAATTCTTAAGGGAGACATTTTCCCCTCCTGACCTAGAGCTCAGTTCAAGATAAACATGCCTACTTCTTGGTTCTCTATGTTAGAGATTGAATTTTTATGCTTTACAGTTGTTTAAAGGACATTGTCCTTCAGGGTCCTGGCTTTATGTTGAGGTCTCAGCGCCAATGCACTACCTCCCACAGGCTCGAGACTTCGGTTTCTGTCCCTGAATGTGAACAGTCTTTGTGTAAACAGGGCCAACTCTAACACCAATACCGCCAATCTGTGGTGATCACTAGGGACAGCCCGTGTGTTCACTTTCCTAATTTTTATTTCCCTCTTGGTTTCTAGTTCCTAGGAATTTTTGTACCCTCAGCTTTGTTAATAACAGGTAATATTTCTTGTCTATAAGCACTGGGCACCATGCTAAGTGCTTGTAGTATGCACTAACTCGTTGGCCTCATGCAACACCCTTTCTGGTACCTACCATTACTGTCAGTCCCATTTTGATATAAGGAAATTGGGACACGGAGAAGTAAGGTAACTTGCCCCAGATCTCAAGGTTGCTAAGTGAAAAAGCTTACATTTGAAACTTAGGCAGGGCTCGGCGCCTGTGGCTCAACAGGCTAAAGCGCCAGCCACGTACACCTGAGCTGGCGGGTTCGAATCCAGTCCAGGCCCGCCAAACAATGACGGCTGCAACCAAAAAATGGCTGGGTGTTGTGGCGGGCACCTGTGGTCCCAGCTACTTGGGAGGCGGAGGCAGGAGACTCGCTTGAGCCCAGGAGTTGGAGGTTGCTGTGAGCTGTGATGTCACAGCACTCTACCTAGGGTGACAGCTCGAGGCTCTGTCTCAAAAAAAAAAAAAAAGAAACTTAGGCAGACTGGCCTCAAAGCTCGTGCTGTTAACCCAGGCTTTTTATTGTTGTCTTATCTAGAACATTTAGGTGTTTTTCTACTAGGAAACTACTGAGACTCCATATTACAGTTTCACACTACTTCTCCCCAAACATCTGAATCAAGAAGATTGAATGCACATCAATAGGTGTGCATTCTGTCCAACAGACAACCTGGAAATTATTACTAGCTGGTCCCACAGAGAAAAAGCTGAACTCTACACCTTAGAGGAGAAGTCAAAAATCTAGGCTTAATCATGAGCACTTTTTCTGCTAACTCAAAGAAAATGACTTGCTTTTGGGGAAATTTTAGTACATCACAGTTGTCAGGAATTTAGAAACAGTCTTTTTCTTTTTTTTTTTTTTTTGAGACAGAGCCTCAAGTTGTCATCCTGGGTAGAGTGCCGTGGCATCACAGCTCATAGCAACCTCCAATTCCTGGGCTCAAGCGAGTCTCTTGCCTCCGCCTCCCAAGTAGCTGGGACTACAGGTGCCCGCCACAACGCCTGGCCATTTTTTGGTTGCAGCC
>CAUYON010071135.1:0-29085 GCA_963573935.1 Arctocebus calabarensis
GAGGCAGGAGACTCGCTTGAGCCCAGGAATTGGTGGTTGCTGTGAGCTGTGATGTCACAGCACTCTACCCAGGGTGACAGCCTGAGGCTCTGTCTCAAAAAAAAAAGAAATGAAATCTGACTTCACACCACTATGCTAAAAACTGGGCCTCTCCGAGACTGTCAATGACCTCGAGTTTCTTTCTTCTTCTTCTTCTTTTTTGTTTTCTTTATTCCACATACATTAAAAAATCAAAGAATTGCCAAAAAGGGTACAACAGTTGAAGTATAAATTAAATGCTTAGACTTATCTAAGCTAAAGCTTTTAACGTTATCCCAATGATGTTATTCTTACAAATTTAACCTATCTGGAGATAACTGCCTTAAAGTCGAGGCTCTTCGTGACCATGAGTGAGCCCCCTTCCCCTGTTCTACCAGGCCTGCAACTCTGGTGGAACTTCTCAGGCTTATCACTGTAAATCCAATGGGCACTTTAAAATTCCTACAGTTAACTCTGTTGCATTTGAAATGAATCTTTGGAAACTCTCCTGTTGGTCTGTGTGCCAAGCAGTCTTCTGACGTTTCTTTCTAATTTTGGCTGCCTTTTCACTGCCAGTTCGTCATGCTCCACTATCCTCAAATACTGGGGTCTCTCACTATTTCCTCCTGGACCCTTTTCCTAAGTGGCTTGTGCCCCGTGAGCAGTGCGTCCACACAGACTGCGTGCTGTTTTGCCCAGTGCTCTGTGTTCCCATAAGACAGCAAATGAGCTTAGGGAAAGGACGGTGGTGGTGGAGTCTCTGAGTGGAATGGTCCCCTGGGGGTGGCCAGTCAGCCTGACCGCTCCGATCCTCTGCAACTGGTTGGGCAGCTTTGGCTAGAACAGCTCAGGGAAGGACATTTGTTCTTCATGAAGAAATCCATTGGCTTTTGAGTAATTCCAAAAGTCAGAAAGTTCTGTGCTCTTGCCCATTGTTTCTGTTTTAGTTCCCATGACCTGCACAGAACAGATATACAGCAAGTACTGTTCTTCCACTTGAGAGCCTTTAAAATGCAGACTACACTCGGCTATCAGGAAGTTGCCAGTTTTCCTTGCAGACTTGTTTAGTTTTTCACCTGTTGGTCATGGGATAGTCCTTCAACCCTTAATACTTTATTGATCGTTTACTACAGGAGTCATTTGCTCTTGGGATTTACTTGTCTCTGAGAGCCAGGCAAATACTGTCAATGAGAGCGACCAGTAGCTGCTGACTCTCTGCTTCACTTGCGGTGTTGAGGGGCAATAGGGTCTGGTGGTGACTGTGAGAAACCAGAAAACTGCAGAAAGCGTGCTTGATTGTTCAGATGTTGAATATGTCAGGAGAACCTATGTACCTGTGAACCAAACATAAGTATTCGTTCACTGGTATTATTCGGCCTGCAGGATATAGTTGGCAATGTTGGCTTTGCTTTATGCAAGGTGACAGGCTTTGGATAAAGTAAATATAAATCAGACCCAAGGCCTGCCCTCAAGGAGGTTACAATGGTAGGTCATAGAAGGTAGGTATATAAGGAAAGATTTATTTTTGGTGGAAATTATTTATGAAGGGAGTAGCATTCGGAATAATCTTGAATGAATAGCATTCGGATGTGAGGAGCCTGGGATGGGTGGGAAAGGGGTACAGGATGCAAGAAGACGTGCACATGGAAAGTCCTAGAGATTATCTAAGGAAACACAAATCCTTCACTCAGCTGGAAGGGAAGATTTGTTCATGATAAAGGAGCTAATGGGAAATATAATAAGGAGGATACGTCGGAGCAAATTCTTGAGGGACCCTGAGCAGAGTCTAAAGAGTGTAACCTTTTTCCTATAGGATAAGGTCATGATTAACACGTTGTTTCAGGAAAATTAACTTGGTAGCACTGAATGAGATGGGGTCTGGGAGAGATCGGAAGCCGGTTTGAAGGTTGGTAAAAGAGATTCCATTAACCAAGACCGTAGCCATTGCAATGTCCTTGGAAAAGGAGGAGTGACGCCAGAGAGATCTCCCACAGAACTGCAGAGGTAGTTATGTAGGGCAGGGGAGAGGGGGAAGATCTCGGAGAGATTTCCAGGGTAGTGTCCCCATGTCTTGGGTCCTGCCCCTGTTCTACCTCTGCTCTGTGTATATTTCAGAGTGGCAGAATCTCTCCACATAAGGACTTGTACGTTGCATTCCAGGTGTGACTGGACCAGATGATTGGTTCTATTATTTCGAGTATGGAGAATTTATTAAGGCTGCCACATAGATCATTCAATTTCTTAGGAGGAAAAATGGATTACTGTACTTTAGGAATATTACTATTTAAGGTACACAGACAAATTAAAACTGAACATATTTACAGTGGCATACAGAGTAGTGTGAGTTTAAAAATATGATTATAGATTTCTACCTGAATGGTTTGATACTTAAGTATTGAGAATGTGGGTGACTGCCCGGGCTTGCACCATAGAATCAGACTACAAGCAGTGTCTTAAATGGAATTTTTAATGGATCATCATTATGAGAGAAATTGCTGATCAAGATGGTCATTTTTACCCTTTGCTGTCACTTAATTATAGATACACTAATTAGAATATTTTACATCTGGGTCTCTTACAATTCTCAATACTAATTTTAGGCTAAGTGATTATTGTCATTAATCATCTCTCCCCCACCCAAAACGTGACAATTCTTTATAGTGTTTCTTAGCAACCTTAATGATTTGAAGATGACATTGTCAAAAATATCTTAAAGTTATTTTCACTGAGGGAGAGGCTCTGTCTTTTATTTATATGAAATGACCAGGCTGAATTTCTTTATGATTATTTTTGTTATTGGATAGCTCTGAATTACCTTGCTTTGCTTTGCTCATGTTCCACGTTGCCCAGCTTGACTGCTCTGCTCACCATGCCTTTGCTGTGATCTCTACCCTGGAGAGCTGAAGATATTTATTTAATATGAACTAAAGCTGTAGGTTAAAACCAAAGACAGGAAAAACTAATTGAAAAATTTTTACTTTTAATTTTAAGGCTTTTAATGTCAAAAAGAGCTGATTAATATCTTTTCTGGAAGGTGTTAATAAATGCATTTGGGGTTCCTTAAATGTGAATCAGAAAATCTTTAAGCATATGAAGAATGAACCGTGTGGACTGTGGGTTTTTGCAGGATGTGTGAGGGCTAGTGCGGGGCTCCCTCTGAGGGGGGTGCGGCTCCCACCGTCTCTCTCTGGGCTGGGGCAGCAGCTGGGTGGCCTTGCCCGTTGTTATTCTGTCACCTGTGCAATCCTCAGCGTAGGGTGCACGTCCCCCGATGCCCCTGCTGAACCTGCCTTTGTGGTTGGTAACTTCTGAGTTTTTCTCTTGGAAGACACTTCCCCTGCGAGCCTTTCTAGCCTGTTTGCTCTATCTCTTGTCTTCTCGGGGGGGTCCTCTCCAGTGCTGTGATCCCCACTCCTTCCTGGCTTGTCCCTTGCTGGCCGGCCTCTGTGCACTTTCCTCTCTGCTCCTGGTGTGTTCTGTTTACATACTGAGTTTGGTTTCTGAAGAACTGCGAGTGCCCAGCCTGGCCCCAGACTGGATTCCTCTCACTTTATACAGTCCGTGGTCAGCACATGGCCAGGAGTGGAGTCCATTGCACAGTGTGTGTGTTGAGCTCACATGAAATGAGAGGAATAAGCCTTGAACCAATTTACCAGCCTTTGAATTATCTGGTGAATGTGTTTTCAGCAAGGAATTGTAGCAGGATAGATAGACTTAGATAAATGTATATATGTCAAGTCTTTACGGGGTTCTCAGAACCTGCAGAAGCTTCCTTAGGGAACTCTTTTTACATCTCTCATGAGCGTAAAAGCTGTGCCTATTAAGTAGCATTAAAGAAATGCTTTTCGCAATGGCATCGGCTTATTTTTTATTATTACTTATTCTTATTTATTCTTTTCACAAGTTTGTTATTCTAAGGAAATTCAGCATGTCTCAGTCAAATTTCATGTTGTTTCACTGTAATTTTATTGAACCTAATGACATCACAACTAATAAATCTGCCAGGTAATGGCCAAATGTCACTCAGCAAAATTGGATCTTCATAAATGTAGGAAAATATACCCTTTTAAAAGTATGACTGGTTTCCTTATAAAAAATATGTAAGCTGTAAAAAGGGAGAATAATACCTTAAGAGGATGTTGTCAAATGGATAAAACAGAGCGATTATTTATTTTTAGTCTATAAACATTCTTGGGGGATGCACAGGTAATGCTTTTACCTGGCACTTCATAAAACTCTTAGTTCAGTATTTGGGCATTTTTTATGGCTTTGTATGGCCACATGATTTTAGTGTGGTTTAACTTTGGATTATTCATCTGCAGGAAAAGTGAAGGGTATGCAGAGCCAGACTCCTGGCTGGAAGCTGCCTCTTTGTCACCTCTCCCTGGAGAACAAGGCCTGGGCAGAATGCTGCCCTTTCTATGTTCCTTTCAACCTCCGAATATAAGATCCATGAAGATCTTCTTGTGTTTCACTGTAATTTTATTCAATCTAATGATGTCACGGCAAACACACCTGCCATATCATGGGCAAATCACTTAGGAAAATCTGATGTTCATAAATGTATGAATGTACGTTTCAGTCTAAAAGAATGTAAGGTACAAAGCCAGGGAATTTTGCTTGTTTTGTCAAAAATCAATGTATCCTAAGTATTTAATCCAGTGCCTGGTACAATGTAGTAGAAAATATCTGTTGGAGGGAGGAGAAAATAGACCCCCAGGGGCCTTGAACTCTGTCAAAACATGGATCTGTACAGTTTGAATTTCTAGGGTATAAACAATATAAGCTCTATATTCATCATTTTTAAGGAAAGACTTGATTGGGCATTGATCATGTGGGGAGTATTTTTTCAGGCATGAATCTTTTTGGTCTCTTGAAATTACTGTCAAGACCAATGGTGTCATCCATTTCCACCAGAAAATAATGATTTGCTTTGTAACAGTTTCAGAAACACTGTGTGTATGTGTGTGTTGGGAGAGCATGTGACGAAGAGGTTTTGGGGGAAAGATCTCTTTTTTTTGAGACAGAATCTCACTTTGTCACCCTCGATTGAATGTTGTAACATCATAGCTCATAGCAGCTGCAAACTCTTGGGTTCAAGTGATCTTGTGCCTCAGCCTCCCTAGTAACTGGGACTACAGGCACCTGCCACAGATCCGGCTATTTTTAGAGACGAGGGTCTCACTCTTACTCAGGTTGGTCTTGAACTCCTGAGCTCAGGCAATCTACCTACCTCAGCCTCCCAGAGTGCTAGGATTATTGGTGTGAGCCACTGTGCCCGGCCTTGGGAAAGATCTTTCTAATCCTCTTTTTTATTTCACGTGTGCTTTACTTCATGATATTTTTTTCCCTAGCAGTGTGGAGCTAGGCTTTGTCTAAGTCAATTATTACCTCGTTTGAGACACAAAGTGTTACAGAGCTCACCTACTGAAGCCTTGGGTTAGGCTTTTGCTGCACCTGGTGAAGGTGTATTCTCTATTATAGGAGGGTCACTACGAAAGTTTTGAGACTGTGTTATGGTGCATTATTCCACTTCTAAGAAAGTTAGAAAGGACAGTTGACAGTGTCCTTTCTGATTTACCTGTGCAAGTTTCAACTCACTCGGCTTATCGGTGTTGCTGGGAGACCTTCATTTGTTTCTGTCCATGCAGGTTTTACGTTTCTTGATTTATCTCAGAACTTTCTTAATGTAGTTTTGATGACACAGGCTGTGTCATGACAGGTGTAGTGTGAGACTTAGAAGAATCTTTCCCTTCTTTTTTCTTTGGTGAGGTACATAGTGAGTAGACTCCCAGTCTCCTTACTGGTTTTTCTTAAGACCAAACTTGGACAGCCAAAGGAAGGAGCAGGTTGTGAGGTTATTTAGAAATTGTGGGACTCGGGTTGAAATAAAAACATTTTCTACATCTTTAAATCCCCAGACTGGGTGTTTACTGAAGAGGGAGAAGGAGTGAGCCTGCACTACTATTCTAAATATCTCTAAGCCTTTTTGATCCACATATCAAAAGAATTTTTTTTTTTTGCAGTTTTTGTCTGGGGCTGGGTTTGAACCCACCACCTCCTGCATATGGGGCTGGCGCCCTACTCCTCTGAGCCACAGGCGCTGCCCAAGAATTTTTTTTGTTTTTATTGTAGTTCTCCCAGGAGGAACTGCAGCTTAGAATCTAGGCTTAGAGAATTCATCATTTTTTAGTTCATTCTTGCAGATATTGAAATTTGGGTTTCCCTTCACCCTGAGATGTGGGTCAGAAGATTGGGGTTCCAGGTAGTGTCCTTGTAAGAGGGGTGACTGGCAGATCGTGCTGAGCCCCTCCTCCCACTCTTCTGCCCTGACACTGGGGGTGACAGTGCTGACCTGCCCACGCGCAGTGTGACCCACATCAGACCAAGCACGAGGAAGAACTAAAGTCACGTGAGACGGTCTTATCTCAAGAGCCATGCGTCTGGCCTCCCCGTCCCCTCAATGGGAAGTTTATCCACGTGAAAAATTAAAATTGCTCTTTGCTGCAGATTCTCTTTTTCTTCTTTGTTGGAGCTGGTGGAAAGCTTAGAACCAGGTTTGTAGGGTCCCTGTAGCAAGGACTTCACGACCTCCCTTGTGTACAACAGCCTTATTTCTCCATCTGTTTCCTGCCTATGTCTCTGATTCTCTTTATTTTTCCTACTTTATGCTGTCTGGCTGTTTATTGTAACACACATACGTTGACACAGCAGCCTTAAATACTTTTTTGGAGCATGTCATTAGATGAAGAACCAATCAAACAAATAATGCTATGTTACTTCACTTTCTTCTTTGAATTTTAGGGTGAGGATGAATGATCAAACTCTTCCTCCAGAGAGCTTTGGGCTCTCTTATGTCCTCCTCAAAGGAACCGAAGTGTGAACAACAATCTATTTCTTTTCTTTTCTTTTTTTTTTTCTTTTGCAGTGTCTCACTCTGTCTTCATGTGTAACATGCTGTGGCATTGTTGTGGCTCACAGCAACCTCAAACTCGGGCTTAAACGATCCTCCTGCCTCAGTCTCCCAAATAGCTGGGACTGTAGGCACCTGCCACAAGGCCTAGCTAGTTTTTCTATTTTTAATAGAGACAGGCTCTCTCTCTTGCTCAGGCTGGTCTCAAACTCCTAAGCTCAGGCTAGCCACTTGTCTGGTCCTCCTAGTTTGCTAGGATTATGGGCATGAGCCACGGTGTCGGGCCTATTCTGTTTCAAAGAGCCTACTTCTAGGGTGGGGTGGATTTTGTTAGCTAAATAATCTAAAATTCTTAGCTGATACTGTTTAGAATTGGGAGTTGCTAGAGGAAATATGCCCTAAATTAAATGACATTCAATTGTGTTGAATTTGGCCATTTGATTGTTGTCAACTTTGTTTCAAGTTTGTATGTACATGTGCTATCAGGAGGTTTTTAACTAAAGAGTCATATTGCTTTAGGACAGGTTCTTGTGCAAATGTATTTTTCATCACCCTCAGTGTGTCTCTGTCTAGGATGAAGTTCTGGATCTCACTCAGAAATGAGAAAAAAAACTGGGCCTTGTGGGACTGATGTTGATTACTTTGAGTATTGTTAATATTTTGTCACAATTTTATTTTGTTTGCATTGTTTGTGATGCTGAATGGTCATCTGCTTTTTTTCTTTTTACAGTTTTTGGCCGGGGCTGGGTTTGAACCTGCCACCTCCGGCATATGAGGCTGGCGCCCTACTCCTTTGAGCCACAGGTGCTGCCCGGTCATCTGCTTTTTAAGAATGGTTTCATTGTTGATTGACTTAACACTTATCAGTCCTCTTCAAGGATAATTTTGTTGGTCTGCACACCTAGTCTCTAATTGAAAGACTACTGTACAAATGGATGATCTGCAAACATGGTTTAATTTATTGATTGACAAGTCTATAAATAGAAAACTCTTGGTTAGTCTGAGCTTAAACCGTATTCTTGTCTCCTTAGTGTTAGGCTTAACTCTGAGGAGGAGTTTGTCTTCCTTATCTACTACTGAGCTGAAAACACACAGAAAGTTAAAAAATATACATATCATTACCAAGTTTTTCAGTTTTTAATTATATCTGAATGGCTAGTACAAGGATTTCTGCCAAACTCAGTTTAAATTTACATCAAAGTCATGATACAGTTCTCATTTTGGCATTGTAAATTTAATTTATAGAGCTCATGAGAGCTTTTATATCCAGGGGAAAAAAAGGCTATAATGTTTATAATGTTCTAATAAATTTGTAACATAATTCAATAAAATTTATTTTCTTTTTCAGTTCTATCAGGAGGACCCTTGCCTCAAGGGCATGAATTCGAACTATATGAAGTTAGATTTCATTGGGGAAGAGAAAACCAGCGTGGCTCTGAGCACACGGTTAATTTCAAAGCTTTTCCCATGGAGGTAAGAATAACAAATCATCTTGTAAAAATCTTGTTCAAATAAACTGTTTAGTGATTTTCTGAAAATGAGTTAGTAGATATATATCTCTTTAATTTTATCCATTTATACTAAAATAATAAGTGCTTTGTGCAGTGTAAGCCTGGGGCAGCCAGTGAAGATTCCGATTACTTTAATGGGCTTAGAGCAGCGTGTTTCACGGACACTTGAACCTATAGTTAAGCTTCTGCGGCACACTTAAATTCTGTTGATCAAAAAAAGAGTAAAAAATAAGAATATATTTACTGTGCTTTGAACTTCTTTCAAAAAATAATTTAACTAATGATCTTTAAAAAATTTTGTGGCACACCTAAGATCCTGGCGAGCCAGGGCACACCAATTAAAAATCACTGGCTTACAGTGATTGAGCATTTGGCTAAAATGTTAATCTACAGTATTAAGTTCCATCCTGATATTATTATTATTCTTGTAAAAATTCTGCTTCTCTGCAAACTCAGTAGGTCACTTTCAGGGGTGTTATAGATAGGCGATGAGCTGAAAACAAGTAACTGTTGGAAAAACCTCAAGAATAATTAAAAGTATAGTTTAGCTAGTTTAAAATTGGTAGTTTGGTTTATTTCACCCTGTGCCATGAGGGGAAGGGAGGGAAAAAGGATGAAGGAGAAATGGTTTTAGAGTGTCTCTTTTGTATGAAGAATTCCCTTTTCCCTATTTACCTTTTCAGTCATCTCTGCTCTTTCTTCAATATCCTGTTAAACTATGATGTCTTCTATGGGCCCTCTTCGGAGTTTCTTCCTGAGGCAGAGTTCATTTCTCCCTCTCTGTTCCAATGTGCTGCTTAGGTCACTCTCACTGCAGTGGCCCTGTGGACAGTAACCTTTACAGCCCAGTGTGTCTTTCTCACTGACTGTGAGCTGCTAAAGGCGGGGTCCCCCCTCACCCCTCCTCTGATGCCCATCACCTCGCCCACTGCCTGAACATTGTAGACGAATGATGCATGTTGGTGAAATTGAGGTGGCCCTGTTGGTCCAGGGCTTGTTGACATTTCCGTCTATAAGGGACCTCAGTTCACCCTAGGAAATAGCCCTTTGCTGGCAGGAAAGAGGAAATTTTGGGGGTGCTGAATGCCAATTTCTCTGTCATTCCCAACTGCACATATGCTTACTATTAAATATAGAATTGCTCATGGCCAGATACCATATCCTGTACCTCCTCAGGCCTGGAAATCACTACTATTTAATTTTGCACAAGTGATACATGTACTTTGTAGGATTAAGTTGAAGTGTTTCTCAGTGCTACTTTAATTATAATTTTTTTAAAATAAGATTCTCTTTGGAAATTCAGGGTATCCTTTTCATTCAAAACGACACCAGCCTTAAAAAAGTGAGATGTTGTATATTTTAAGCCTGGAGAGAGTAAAACACCATGTTGTGGTTTGTTGAAGAGTGGGATGGTGAGGCAGAAAGAGGAGGCAGCTTCTTAAAGGCCTTGATGTGAAGACCTTCAGATGGGACCTTTCCGGGAGCTGTTTTCCCGATGCCTACAGTTAGCTGCTCCTTTCTCCCTTCTCGTGACAATTCTGTGTCACCTCTGACTTCTGCCCCATCCTCAGCCAGCCTGAGAAGGAAAAGTTAACTCCAGAATGCATCAAAAAGGAAAGAGGACACAAAAGAATCCAAAACAATGAATCCTCCTGGCTGGTGGAGGGGCAGAATGAGGGGCAGGATCAACTGGAAGGCTGGGGCCTCCATCCTGCCCTCTTCCGAAAGGCCGTTTCCCCATTTCATCTCAATCAGACAGACCCTACTCATGCAGAGTTTTAGTGAGAGGTGAGCGTAATTACACAGGCAAGAACTTCTGCACAGGGATTTCATGGCTTTGCTTATAACATTCAGAATTTACAGCCTTGGAAAGTATAATTAGGTTAGGGAGTCAGTGATCTGTGCTCCTGCCTCTGCAGTCAGATAGTATTTTTCTGGATTAAATGTCCAGCCTGGCTACTTGGTGGCGTTTTAACTGGTCTGGTCCATTAAGCACAGGTCATGCTTTGTTTTGAGTGAAGATTAAATTCTACTAGTGAGGCTTTGTTTCTACGGAAATATTTATATTTAGGATAATGGAATTGCTGAATGTATTTTTTCTAAAATAGGGGATGAATAATATTTGTATTCTTTGCTATCCCTGATTATCCCTGATGCAATCCCAGAGACAATCATCCTATGTTTGTTTTAGGCTCTATCAAGTTCGTAAATGCTATGGGTATACGGAATTAGAGGGAAAGCGCTCCAAGCCAGGATTTTTAAATTTTTTTATGGAGACTGTGAACGCTGAGCTGGGTTTTAAGGTTGAGAGGGCCCTTGTGGTGTGGTGAAAGAGAGGAGAGGGGGTGTCCACGTGGATGAATATTTGGGAGTGGGAATGAGTTGACTAATGCAGACTCAGGCAAATAACTTAGTACTGGTCCCTTGGTTCTGGTCCTGAACTGCCAGCAGGGGCCACCCCTCAGACACAAAGTCATGACCAACAGGGCAGAAGATTCTAAGACCAGGTACCCTTTTGGGTAATTTTTTTTTTTTTCTGAGCACATACTTAGTTTACATATTAAGATCAACTTTAATCTCAAAATCACATGTCCATGGATCTAATTTCTTTTGTTGATTTCACTTTGAATGGAGGGTTTGTGAAACAAACACTCTAAGTACATATTCACCATGTCTATAACATATAACATACAAGATCAACTTTTAACAAAAATTCATCACCTCTCTCCTCTCACTTTTTCAAAGTTACAAAGGTAACAACCCTGAATATATTTTTGATACGCTTAGTAATGGGCACCAGCATTGCTTCAAAATTGACACAATTTATGACTTTAAACTATTTAAACTGAGGCTCTTTCAATAAGCAAGGTGAATAAAGCATGCTATTTGTGGTTTCCCTCTTGAGACCTTCCCTTTTCAGAAACACACTTGCTTCCCCAGCGGTTGGCACATGTTCATCTTATGAACCTGAATTCCAGCATGAATACTCCAGCTTATGCTGAAATGACACTACCTTAACAAGAGAGAAACTATTACCCCCCAATTCATGTATTACATATTCTTATAAATGTCCGGCTGATGTTCGCAAGCTGGAATCCTTTTACTTAATGTGTAGGTATTTTGCATTGTGAGAGTCAATCAAAGAGAACATTGTAGGTTTAAGACACGTTTGAGAGCCACTAAAATTAATTCTTGTATGTTTATTTTTCTGGTAGCTGTGGAGTCTTCTCATTCTCTTTGGACATCATTGGATGTCTTAGCTCATGAAGTCCAACTTTAATGCTATATGAATTTTTTGCCATTTTGCTGACACTGGTATGCTCCATGAGCTCATCGTTTCACTGGAATTTTTTATTCCATTCACATTAAATTTTACAAACCTGAGGCTTCTGGGTATTTAGGCGCACCCACATTCTACAGGGTGTCTCGAAGATCACCTTACATACATAAGGAAAATGGAAAATCATAGATGAATGTACCTTCTTTTACAAAATAACCATTACAAAGTTTTACAGACTATTTCTTTTCTTTTCTTTCTTTCTTTCTTTCTTTTTTTTTTTTTTTGTAGTTTTTGGCTGGGGCTGGGTTTGAACCTACCACCTCTGGTATATGGGACCAGGGCCCTACTCCTTTGAACCACAGGCACCGCCCTACAGAATATTTCTCTATGTGTTGCTGTATAAATATAAAATATAATACGAATTTGTTAATTTTTCCCATGTATGGCAACTTTTGATACACCCTATACTTTCGGGCAATATATACTTTTTTTGTGATTTGTTTGTGGACACTCCCATCTTTGCTACTTCAAAGTAGCCTAACTCTGTGGTCTGTATAATTCTTGGTAAATTATGATTAATACTTACATATGAATAGCTACTCTCATAATTCCAGGGGTGAGTCCTTTCCAGGCATTTAGACTTTATGCTGGATCAGGAAAATTTAAAAAAAGGGAAATGATGAGGAGACCAACAATGTGGCCAAGTTTTAATTTTTCTAACTAAGAACAGTACTTACTCTCTGCTGTCCCATCATTTTATAAAGAGAGAATCTTCTGGCTGGACGTGGTGGCTCACGCCTGTAATCGTAGCACTTCAGAGGCTGAGGCGGGTGGATTGCCTGAGCCAGAGCCAGAGTGAGACCTCACCTCTAAAAACAACAGGGCATTGTGGCAGGCACCTGTAGTCCCAGCTACTCGGGAGGCTGAGACAAGAGAATTGCTTGAGCCCTGGAGTTTGAGGTTGGTGTGACCTGTGATGTCACAGCACTCTACCCAGGGTGACACAGTGAAACTCTGTGTCAAAGAAAAAAAGAATCTTCCACAGCCAAATGTAGGAAGGCTATCACCTCAGACTAAAGCTTGGGCCCATAAGTTGAATAGTTTAGTTTGTTAAAAAGCTACATTATTTCTGTTTGTTTCATTTCACTGTAGATGAATAAGAGTTTTGTCAGGGGTAGTCCCTCATACTGACCACCGTCTGTGGGCACGTGTGCTGTATCCAGCTTTCTTGTCCTTTGGGCCCCAAAGTCTATGATTTAAGAGTGAATTGCCAAGGAAAAGATTCATTCATATTATGGGCCAGAACCTTATGTTTCTTTAGATTGTATTTATAAAGCAGCTATTGCTCTGTGAACTCAGAAAGGGCTCAGTGATAATTGAGCTATGTACCAGCTGATTATGGAAAGTTAAGTACACTAAGTAAATAGAAAGAACAATGTTCATTGCACAGAACAAGATTCTTTAATTATGAGGAGTCCACGCCTTGGTCGCAAAATTGGCCAACAAAAACATTTTGAAGACTGTATCTTTAATGTGCCAATCTTGAAAGTTACATTTTCCCATTTTGAACTCCCCTCCCCGCAAAGTTTACTAGATCTCCAGATTCCCTATATTTCTTCTTTCTTCTCAGGGAGGTGGTACTGTCTGCCTGTTAAATGTTCTCTTAGTAAAAATGAACTGGACTTTAACGTTGCTGCCTCCCAGGTCAATTACATATTCATCTGACAGAAAAACATTTATCTTTACTCACTTATTTGACTACACTGAGGAGATTCTAGGAAGCATTTTCCTGGTTATTAGTGAAATGATGACTTTCTCACGTTAGTTTACTTCCAGGAGCACCTCAAGTAGAGCTTCATGTTTGCAAATATCTTCTAAAATGATAAAATCTCTTCTCTTCTTTTCTCTTCCAAGGAAATGAAATTGATGACTTTAATGAGACTGAATGTTATTAAGATTAGACCTAGAGGATATATTGTTAAAGAAGTTTAAATTTAAAAAGAACTTTTGAGATCATCTAGTCCAAACCCCCACTTAAAATAGGAGACATCTGAGGGTTCAAAAGGTTAAGGGTCGCAGGGTACCTTATAGGTAACTATAGGTATGGCATGGATGAAGAATAATATAGTTTTTTAGTTAAGTATTAGTTTTAAGAAGAAATTTTTGGTTGGACACAGTGGCTCCCACCTGTGATCCTAGCACTCTGGGAGGCTGAGGCAGGTGGATTGCTTGAGCTCAGGAGTTCAAGACCAGCTTTAGCAAGAGCAAGATCCTGTCTCTACTAAAAGAAAAATTAACTGGGCATTGTGGAAGACTCCTGAGTGGTCCCAGCTCCTTGGGAGACTGAGGCAGGAGGATTGCTTGAACCCAGGAGTTTGAGGTTGCTGTGAGTTATGATGCTATGGCACTCTACATAGGGTGATCAATCAAGAGTGAGACTCTTGTCTCAGAGGAGGAAAAAAAGGACTTTTCTCTACTAGTGCTCTTTTTGCTAATAGTTTCAGTGAAAAGAGAGACACAATGGGCTTGCCCTCTGTCCCTGCAAGCTGCCCAGATTCAGAGGGAGGCATGTTTTTGCCTTGCAGAGGAGGTCTATAGAAGTGAGACTTGCACTGATCACTTATCTTACAGGGTTCTGAGGCCAAAAATCAAAGTGGCATCATGAAGGTAAAGGAATGGACATCGTGAAGGTGGAACCTTTCCTGCTTCCTGAGAACTGGTGGGATTTAATGGATGGCCTAGCTCTTCCCACTTTAGGGAGGCATTTAGCAGGTCTGGAGAGGAAGGACCTAGCTCGGGTCCTCACACCTCAGAACATGAACTGACTTCTGTCCTAGACAGAGCTTTTTTCACCTTCCAAAGCCAATTTTTTTTTTTTTTAATTGCTGGGGATTCATTGAGGGCACACAGAACCAGGTTACATTGATTGCTTTTGTTAGATAAGGACCCTCTTATAATAGTGTCCTGTCCCCAAAAGGTGTACCACACCCCGTGTCCCCCCACCCCTTCCTTTTCTCTGCTCTCCCCATCCCCCCTCATCATGTACTAGGACCTTAATTGTCCTTGTATCAGAATTGAGTACATGGGATTCATGCTTCTCCATTCTTGTGATGCTTTACTAAGAATAATGTGTTCCACATCCATCCAGGTTAATACAAAAGATTTCAAGTCTCCATCTTTTTTAGTGGCTGGGTATTATTCCTTGGTTTACATATACCACAGCTTGTTAATCCATTCCTGGGTTGGTGGGCATTTAGGCTGTTTCCACATTTTGGCATTTGTAAATTGAGGTTTAACGAGGAAAATCAACTCTTGTTTGAGGCTTTGTTCACAACTGTACTTAATACTTTGGATTGAGGTCGCTTTAGAGGTTTAAAAGAAAGATTTCCATTAAGAGGAGTTAGCACTGATGTTAAAGGAAATGGTTTGAAATTTGACTGTTTAGCCTCTCTGGGAGATTTTATTATTTGGAGCAGGAAAATGACTATCTTGTCTCTAAATACAGTAATTATTATGATTATTATCATTCGGTACCCTGGAATCTCCTACAGGGCTAGCAGATAAAGCCTTATGGATAAACAGATGAAGGAATTAAAATCTTGTGTAATGGCCTGTTCAGTGCTCAAAACTCCCTCTCACATCCTGGCAATAAAACCAAACCAAAAGAAAACAAATTTTATGTTTCCTGAATTCTAATGTACCCTTGCATTTTTTACTCCATAAAAGTCATGGTTTCTTTGGTTCAGCATGTTTGTTTTTTCCTTTATTAAAATCTATCTAGTCCAGAAACCTAGTGAATAGAAAATAAATTATAATATTGGACAAACAGGAATTTTCTTTTAGCTACTGAAAACTTGCCATTCCCACTTAGAAATAGAAGTGTGTAAACCCAACTTTACCTTTGAGACATCACTTTGAGCCTACTTTTGATTATGTAAGTATTTCTTTTAGTAGATCATTCTTTGTCACTGAAGATAAGCAAAAGGTTGTATTGTTCAACTAAATTTGAAAGAAGAATTTATATTATAGCTGATTTTATGATGTAAAGCAAATTTGTGGAAAAATTAAAAGTAGTTCCTATAAATGAGTACTATATGTATTATAATTAGTGTATGGGTAGTTTAGACTTGCTACAGGTTTAGCCTCAGAAATGGCCCATGAAAATATTTTTAATTGAGTTATAATAGAGCTAAATTCTATAATAAAATGAATTCTCTCTCAATAGTACTTCAGATAATAGTCTCAGATTTGCATATATTGTATGTTACATATATAGTGTGTTTAGGATAGCCATCTCTAAATAACTTGTATCCATCAATTCATCCTTTTTTAAACCTGTCCGTCCATCCATATGTTCATCAGAAAGTATTTCATGAGATTTGGCTGTTAAGGTCCTGGATGTGCTAAGGAGACAGCGGTGAGTACAATAGATAACTCAGGGAGTTTTTTATACAGAGAGGGAGTCCAAAAGCAATGTGTGTAATTTGTCTCCTCCTTGCTTTTTTTCTAAATGGGTAAGTCTTTAGAAGATATATGCAGTTTCTGTTAATGATAGAAGATACATTTCAGTCTATCTTTTTAAGTCTAGTAATCTTTGCTTTATGAATCTGGGTACTTTATGTTTGTGTGCATATATATTTAGAGTTGTAATATCCTTTTGCTGGATTAATCCCTTTATCATTGTATAATGACCTTCTTTGTGCTTTTTCGTGTTCTTGATTTAAATTGTGTTTTATCTGATAGAAGTATAGCCAGTCTTGCTCACTTTTGGTTTCCATTTACATGTAATATTTGTCTCTTTATTTTTAGCCTTCATGCATTTTTAGTGGTATGGTGAGTTTTTTGTAAACAACATATAGTTGGATCCTGTTTTTTAATCTTCAGCCAATCTGTATCTTTTTTTTTTTTTGAGACAGAGCCTTGAGCTGTCACCCTGGATAGAGTGCCATGGCATCACAGCTCACAGCAACCTCCAATTCCTGGGCTCAAGAGAGTCTCCTGCCTCCGCCTCCCAAGTAGCTGGGACTACAGGCACCCGCCACAACGCCCAGCCATTTTTTAGTTGGAGCCACCATTGTTGTTTGGCAGGCCCGGGCTGGATTCAAACCCACTAGCTCAGGTGTACGTGGCTGGCGCCTTAGCCTGTTGAGCCATAGGCGCCGAGCCTGCCAGCCATTCTGTATCTTTTAAGTCGAGAATTTAATCTGTTTACATTCAAGGTTGTTATTGACATGTGAGGTTTTGTTCTTGTCATATTGTTAATTTTCTGGTTGTTTAATATGTTCTTTATTCCTTTCTTTTTCTCTTACTGTTTGTTGTTGGAGTTTGGTGGATACTTGCAGTGGTAACACCATCTGAGTCCTTTCTCCTCCTCCTTTGTGTGATTGCTGTACCCCCGTGAGTTTTATACTTTTGTGTGTTTTCATGATGGTAAATGTGGTCCTTCTACTTCCTTGAGCATTTTTCTCACAGGGCCAATCTAGTGGTATTAAATTCCCTCAGTATTTCCTTGTCTGGGAAAGACTTTATTTCTCTTTGATTTATGAAGGATAATTTTACTGGCAGTCTTGAGAGGCAGGTTTTCTTCCCCCAGCACTTTGAATATGTCATCTAATTCTCTTCTAGCCTGTGAGGTTTCTTCTGGGAAATCTGCTGTTAGTCTGACGGGGTTCCTTTATGGGTGACTAGATGCTTTTCTCTGGTTTTTTTAGGAGTTACTCTTTATCCTTTACTTTCGATAGTCTGACCATAATGTGCCATGGAAGAGACCTTTTTGCACTGTATCTGTCTAAGGATCATTAAACTTCTTGCATCTGAATGTCTAAATCTTTTGCTAGACTTCGGAAATTTTCATCTATTATTTTATTAAATAGGTTTTCTAATCTTTTCTATGTTTCTTAACCCTTGGGGATACCAATAATTCATAAATTGGTCACTTTATGTTGTCCCAAGTGTCGTGAAGACATTGCTCATTCTTTTTCTTCTTTTGTCTATATTTTTGTCTGACTAGAGTAGTTCAAAACACTTGTCCTTAGGTTCTGAGATTCTTTCTTGTGCCTTATCTAGTCTATTGCTAAAGCTTTCAAATGTATTTTGCATTTCCATCAATGAATTTGTCAGTTCCAGAATTTCTGTTTGATTCCTTAAAAATCTATCTCTTTGATAAAATTCTCATTTGTAGCCTGACTTGTTTTTCTGATTTCTTTGTATTCTTTTGTAGCTCAATATTTTGAATTCTTTATCTAGGATTTTGAACATTTCTTTTTGATTGTGATCTATTGCCAGAACATTGATATGTTCTTCTGGAGGTCATATTTCCTTGCTTTTTCATATTTTTTTTGATGTCCTTATATTGATATCTGCAAAGCTGGTATAACAGTCACTTCTTTCTATTTTTGTCTTAGGAGGGGACTTTTTCCTGAAGGTATATGTATGGTGTTGATTAGGCGCAAGGTATTTTGGCTTTGATTTTGGGTGCCTGCCGTAGTGTAGTCTCTGTATGATTTCTTTGGCTGCGGCCAGCTTACTGGTATCTATGATTTTCTCTGTGGGTTGGGCTGTGATGAAGTTGTCCTAGGGACTTGGATGCCAGGGGGTCCAGTCTTCAGGTTCTAGTGGTGGCAGCGGTCTGATAGAGCATGTCTATCTTTGTGCCCCAGGGTTGTACACACAGGCACCTGTTTTGGTAATGACTGGTGGGCCAATTCTCAGGCCCCATGTGGCTTGCTTGGATGCCAGTAATGGCAGTGGTGGACCAGGTGGGTGGGCAGGTTCTTTGGCCCCTGGGAAGTTGGAATGACATGGGCAATGGCAGAGTAGCAGTGGCAGGACATTTCTTTGGGTTCCAAGTGGTGTGCATGGATGTTGGCCTTGTCTGTCATGGCCTGGGTGGGACAGTGTTTAGGCCTGCAAGTGACACTTGCAGGTAAGTGCCAGCTGACATGGTAGTAGCCAGGATTTAGGGCCAATCTCTGGACGCTGGGGAGCAGTGATTGAGCACTCAAAGTGATAGATTGGTTTGGATAATCCCCAGGACCCTGGTATTATATATGTGCTCTGTCTTATAAGAGTGAAGAACAGAGATGTGTTTTAGGATACCCAGTAGATGCCTAAAGCTATGGGTAGTACTGAATCCTTTACACGCAGGCAACCCCTGAGTTACAAACAGATGGGTTTGACTTATGTATGACTCACACTTATGAACAGAGGCTGTTACTGTAAGTCTTCAAGTTAGAAACATGCTACTTATGTGTGGATTGCATTTATAAATGCAGGCTCTTACCGGTAATGGGTAAATGTACCTGTTCCAACTTACATACACATTCAACTTAAGAAGAAACCTGTAGAACATATCTCAATCATAACCTGGAGACTGCCTGTAATGTGTTTTCTCTGATATAGATGTTTATAGATATGTGTGATATTTATAGATATATATGATAAGGTTTAATTTATAAATTGGGCATATTAAGAGATTATAATAACTAACAATATAATAAGACAGAACAATTATAACAATATGACAGCATCATTAGTCTTGCATTTTGGGTCCAGTGGTAAGTAAAATAAGGGTTCCTTGACCATTAACGCTATGACACCACAACAGTGGATCTGATGACCAAGTTGCCTACTAAGTAACTAATGTGTGCGGAGTGTGTATAGCAAGTGGATGCTAGACAAAGGGATAATTTACTTCTCAGCAGGGCAGAGTGTGTGGGGGAAAGATTTCATCAGGCTACTCAGAATTTAAAACTTATAACTTATTTATTTCTGGAATTTTTCATTGAATATTTTGGACCAACGTTCACTGAACACTTGGACTCAGATAAGGGGAGGGGGACTATTGTATTTGAGTGTTTCTGTGGCCTTGAAGGAATTCCTCTAATCTGTGCATGCAGCACTCAAATTCAGGCCATTAGAAGCTGTTGAGGGGAAGATGGTGAAGGCACATATTAGAATGCAAACCTGTCATTTGAGGTGTAAATAGTTGTGCCACACAAAATGTGCCATTATCACACAAAATGTTTGTCAATGAGTATGTGAAAGGCCTTATGACAGATATAACCCCAGATCTAGCCTAGATCAACTTTAGTAACCAAACAAAATTAGAATCAGTGAGACACTGGAAAGTTTTCATGATGGGAAAGAGTAAGAGCGGTGTCACTTCTGGAACGCTGCAAGAGAACATGAGCCCTGGGATGCGACTTCCTCCTTGGGAACAGGGTGGAGTGTGGGAGGGATTCAGGATGGTGCAGTTGGTAAGAGTTCAGGTGCTGAAGTTAGAAAAACCTGAATTTAAGTCCAAGCTCTGCAATCATGGGCAAGTTAGCAAATCTCTTCCAACTTTATGTTTCTACCTATAAATAAGAGCAAGAAATTAGCTCAGGGGTTGGCAAAGAGTGAATCTCTCTGTATTTCTTATCATTAGGAAGCGATTGGGGGACATCAAAGGCATAATTGTGGTTGTATTGATAAAAATATGATGAAAATATCCTGGGCGGGGGAGATGGAAAACTTTTTGTTCTTACAAATAAGAAATGCAAAGAGTATGAATGGAAGAGGGATTTGGAAGTCTTTCTTTTTAAACTCCTCTTCCCTGGAGTTGACTATGATGTTTTTTGTAAGTCTAATCAATATGTATTTTCTGGTCATTTTATTATGACCATTGTATTTGCAAATGCAGTAAAATTTAATTTATGTTATCAGCTTATTTTAAATGAAAACAAAGTAAATATTGCCTTGAGAAAGATAACTGGATAACAGTATAATACAACTTATAATGGAACCAAAGCATGTTAATAGATTTTAATTCCCTAAGTTCTCAACTTGTATAGAAAAACTGTATGCTTTTGCATTTGTTTGATATCCCAGCTTAAAATGGCATAGGGATGTTAGTGAGATAATTGTGTCTTTGCAACTGCCTGCTGGGCTCAAATACTTCTCTTTTTAGCTTTGTAGGGCTCCGCACAACAAAAACTCCTTGTGGAATCCTAGAACCACATACTGGGAGTTCTGTGAGAAGCTGGACTTTTTTTGTGACATGGTTCTATAGGAGGCAACTTGCTCTGGTGATGTAGATTATTAGTCAGGGGGAGCTCCATTCTGATTTTAGTTCACTGTGGTATATGCTGTCTGACTTCTGTGTTGTTGTTTAACCTCAGTGTTTTCATTAGTACACAAAGGATAACAAAATGGTACCTACCCTTATGAAATTTAGGAGGATGCTGTAAAAATTAATAGTGTAATGTTTGTTGGAAGCACCATACACTGAATTTGTTATATGGTGGTAGAAAATGGTGTTATTAAACAAAATCTGATATTCACTGGAAGTGCTTTCTAGAAGCATTTTAAAGGCTTGTTTAGATGTATTAGATATAAATGTTGCAGATTAGTGTAATATAGACGTGTTGTTTTTTAAGAAGCCTTGAGATAAATAGAAAAAAAGAAATCAAGATTTTAAATTGTTGAATATAATCATTAAGTATAAAAGGCAGACATTTATTCTAAGACCTGACAGATGAAAGGTTGACTCTTTTCATCAATTAAGGTCTTCACTTAGGGACCCAAAGACAAATAAGTTCTCTAAACCCAGCTTAAGGAATTGCTTAAGCCTCGAGATGAGCGAGTTTATTCAGTGGAACCAATTTATTTGGTTCCAGAGTTAATGGACGTACTACTTCCATGAATATTCATTGAGAGCTATAAATTGGTGCGCTCTCTGAGGAGACTCAGTAAAGAGATCCCTTTTCCACAGCCTGAATTCTGAACAAACTGGGAAATAAGGCTTTCTTAGAGTCATCGTATGGAGAGCCAAACCTTACCTCTGTAGAGGCGAGAACAAGGTGGGAGGCAGAGCTTAGTGTGAGAGGGGAGCGTAGGTCCAGAACCAGGCAGGTGAACTTACGGGCAGCGGTGGGGGGTGGAGGGAGTGTCCTTCCAGGGAGAATTTATTAGTCTGCTCCCTAAGAGTAGCTCAGATTTCACAAGCGTTAAAAAAAAAAATAGAGGGAGGAGTTGCTTAACGGAGTGGAGAGGAAAGCCTGCTTTGTTTAGGGAAAATCCCTCTTTGTAGAAACCAGGAATAGGGAAGAAGCACTTCCTGTTAGTGGGACTAACTCTTCAACATTCTCCCACTTACCTTTTAAAGTTTTTTGGCCCTAGACACTAGCAAGAGGGCGATCACATCTGGGAATCAGTAAAGGAAATCCCACTGCCTTTTCTTACCTGTTTATTCATTTTGAGCATCCAGGATCGTGTGATGCTGTGTTGATCCTCAGAGAGTCACATTTTCCTACCTTCTAAGACAGTGGTTCTCAACCTTCCTAATGCCGTGGCTCTTTAATGCAGTTTCTGTTGGGGCGCGACCCACAGGTTGAGAACTGCTGTTAGAAGAGGATATAGGATTGGCTGGAGTGAGCAGGGATTTTTGAATCACCCTGGGGTTTACTTTAAAGGGTTTTTTTTTTTTTCCTTCTTTCTAATTTACTTGGGTGGGTTTTGCCCCATTCACCACCTTGGATAGGGTGGTGTCTGAAAGGTCCACTTTTGAAAAATGGTGACCTTAGTCCAGGATTTACATCTGTAATCCTCTTCCACATTTGGGTTCCAAGGCACTAGAAATATTTTGCAATCATTAAAAAAAACAAAAAACAAATATCACTTACCCACCTTGTTATGGAAAACAAATGTGATAGATTTTTATCAGTGGGCGTTGTTCCTAATTAACTTACCGGCCTTGACCTTCATTGTTCAATTGTGTTACCAACCTTGCTGTTTTCTAATCTGCTGACCTAGAACTGGACTATATTAAAGGCACCTACTTATGGGCAGTGGTGGGTCACAGCAGAAACAAGGTTCGGGTAGAGTGGTCTGTCTCCTTCTCCTCCATCAAGCTGCACTGGGCTTCTCCTTTGTAGCTGTTTCTCTTTCACAGACTGTTTTCCCCAAGAGCAAGTGAGAAGAACAATATTGGAGAACGTCTGTTAGGGAGGCCAGCTGGTGGAGCAGTGTATCTTGTTCAGTTAACAAAGCCAAACCCTGTGAGAAATATAAAGAGTAAGGACATAGGATTTGTTTATAACGATTCTGAAGTCTGGTTGGGAGGAGAGAAAGTAAGACAGAAACGTGAAAAGATAATGGTTGAAGGGTTGGATAACAATTTCAGTCAATTCAAAACATACCCAGGAAGCAACTGCTGTGTGCAGAAACGTGTTTGCTGCCCAGGTTGGTGCTGAGGGTAGGATGAGGAATGAGAACAAATCCAGGGCTGGAAGTTGTTCCCCTTTCCACAGGGTGGCAGCCCTATTAAAAAACCCAGGTATTCAGTCTGGAAAAAGCTTTAGGGGATGGATATGAAGGGGATGAATAACAGATTTCTGCCAGGCTCAGAGGAGACTGTGCAGAGGAATGGATTTTGGAGCTGGGTCTTGACAGTGGGTAGGAGTTTGGTGGGTAAACAACATGGGAGGCCCTTCCAGGTTGGGAGAGTGGCTTGAGCCAGCCTGGGAATCCTGGGCCTCTCGTGTGTGGAAGGCACTGGAGGTCAGGGTGGGGAGAGCCTAACTCCTTCCAGAGCAGCAGGGAGGCACTTGCATAGATGGTGTCAGGGGCCCAGATCAAAGTTGCAGAACTGGAATGGGGAGAAAAAAGACTGGATGGAACTTGAAAGGGTGGATGTAAGGGGGGTAGACAATGGATAGGCCTTGTGGAGTGATTGGAAAAGGCCAAGGAAGTAGATGCTGAGAAGTGGACTTGAGCAATGAAATGTCATTGGAATAATGATTGTATAATTAACAGGGGAAAAAAAGAAATCAGAACGTGAGGTACCAAAGTGCCAGGAAGCTGATGAATTTTAGTTGATACAGTTTTAACAAATAGTGTCACTGTGTCCTGTTTCTATTCACATTGCTTTTAGTTCCAACCACTTTTGAATTAGGTAAAGAACAGTAGAGACTGAGTATTCTTTACCCAGAATTTGTGGGACCAGAAGGTTTTAGATTTTGGATTTATTTCATGTTTTCGAATATTTGCATTACATATTAAATGGTTTAGCATCTCAAATCAAAACTCCCTGAAATCTGATATACTCTAGCAAGCATTTCCTTTGAGCATCTTGTCGGCACTCATACACGTTCAGAGTTTGGAGCATTTCAGCCTCTTTGGATTGGAGATGTCCAGCCTCTAGTAGTCAGGGTCACATTTGCTTGAAAAGTTGTCCTTGGCTCGGGGGTAAAGATTAAACGTTTAACACTGTACTAGCCCTTGTGCAATTGGAGTCTTAGCATAGTCTTTGTCCACACAACAGTACAGTGACTTTAACAATTAGTAGATTTTCATTTTTACTTATTGATAATTGGAATTGCATATTCTCAAGAGGAAAAGTTCAGCTATGGAATTTCCATCTGCCTTTTTAGCCTAATGGTCTTCATTTATTGCTCTTCGCAGGGGAATGTGTATTTCTGCCTGTTTCTCCCGGGAACACCAGCAGAACTTCTCCTTTCTGGTGGTGTTTTCAGGGCTTTGTCTTGATGTCTGCTCCTTGGAATTGCTGTAGCCTATACCCAGAAACTCTCCCTCTCTCTGTCAGATCCTTCCTATTTCCTGTGTTATTTTTTTCAGCACAACTGTCCACACCCTGCCAATGCATGTGGTGGCTCTCATAAATTTCCATATTTTTATAAATTAAAAAAAATGGCATAAAACAAATATAAGGAATATTGATTGTGAAAGCAACAAATGAAAGTGCATCAAATTACATGGGTATTTTACATTTTTATATATCTAAACCTTAATTATTATGACTTTGATGTGAAAATAAATCACATTTGTGCAAGTAATACAGAATTTTACTTTAGAGTGTCAGAATTTTTCCTCCCTTTGAGCTAAAAGCCTTTGGTGAACTAGACTTTTGCTTCTTGATTCTGTTTAACTTTGAGCTTTCCTTTTGGGAGGGAACATACGTGGCTGCTTAAATGTAACTTCAGAAGCATTTTGATTGTCTCGTATTAAACGAATATTGAATTCCATGTGGTGGTGGAATTTGAGATAGCAGATGGCTTTGCCCTTCTCTCCCAACTTACTTTTTGGAGGTCTGGAAGAAGATAGTACATATAAAAGTGGGCTGACCAAATACTGTAATTTTTTTCAGAATAACATTTAGTGAGCACATACTTAGTATTATACATGAATTGAGATTTTGAGCATGAGGCTCATTGTTTAAAACCAGCTGTGATTTATACCACCAGAAATGGTCTTATGGCCTTGACAAAGAAAAATAATGGAATATTAGAATTGCAGTGGGAGAGACGAACATTCAGAGTCTACCAAGGACTTTAAATGTTTAGAAATTAAGAAAAGAGGAGCTTTTAATTCCTCTTAGAGTTGAGACTTGGTGACAGGAAGAATAGTGGTGGTCTTAGGGAATGTACGAATGAGGCACTCTTTTTTTTATTGTTTGGGATTCATTCAGGGTACAAAGAATTAGGTCACACTGCATTTGTTAGATAAAGTCCCTCTTATAATTGCGTCTCACCCACAAGAGGTGTGGCATACCCTGTGAGCCCCCATCTCCCTCTCTCCTCCCCTCTCTCCACTAGAATGAGGCACTCTTTAGGAGGGAAATTACGGTGTATAGTTTGACATGTTTTGAACTTGACAGTCCATTCATCCTGTGCGGAAATGCCCAGGAAAGGGCTAAAAATGTACATAGAAACTCAGAAAAGAGATCAAAGATAAGGAATTATTGCAGCAGTGATATTTACTTGTATAGCTATTAAATCTGGCTCTAGTTAAATGAGTTAATATGAAAACACAGAGTATCTTTTTCTTTATTCAGTGTATGGGATAATAACAGTTGCAATTTTAATTTGGTGTCCTATCACCAATGCTTATTGGTATCATAGAAATATGTAATGTTCTTAAGTAAGCCTAATCATGCTGTACTTTACCAAAGGAAAGTTATATTATTGATCCTAGGTAACAGCTGTTTTATGCCTCTGGTTGACACAAGTTGATTGTACATGTAATAGTGGCATATGTTGTCCTTATCCATAGCAATAATCAACCTATTATTGAAACTTATTAAGCTACTCATAATAATAAACTACTACTAATAAAATATACTGCTTGATTATTAGGAAATATTGGCATGAGTATAAGACATTTACGATTAGGTTTAATGTCTCTCTCTGTCTTTTTAATTTGAGACAAAATTTCACTCTGTTGTCCTGGGTAGAGAACTGGCCTAGCTCAGAGCAACCTCAAACTCTCGGGCTCACGTAATCCTTCTGTCTCAGCTGTCTGAGTAGCTGAGACTGCACATGCCTGCCTCATCGCATGGCTAACTTTTCTATTTTTGGTAGAGACGAGTCTTGTTCTTGCTCAGGCTTAGCCACACGACGTGGCGGGCACCTGTGATCTTGAACATACGATTTCAAGAGGTATTCCTGCCTTGGCCTCCCACAATGCTAGGATTATAGGCATGAGCCACCATGCCCTGCTGGGTCTATACTCTTAAAATTCACTTTAGCTAATGATAGCATTTGATGGCAACTGGTTATTGGTTTACATTCTTCCTGTCTTTATTTTTTAGGGCATTATAAAACAATGATATAGAAAATACCTTTTAGAACATTTTTGTGAAAAGCTCTAAATGAGAACAAAAAGCTCAATCCACTTTGTCTCCTCTTAGACACAACTTTATTTTCAAGAAGTATTGCGTTTTGTCTACTAGAAACCTATGTGTATTTATTTATTTTTTGAGACAGAGTCTTACTATATCACCCTTAGTAAGTGCTGTGGTGTCACAGCTCACAGCAACCTCAAACTCTAGGGCTTAAGCGATTCTCTTGTCTCAGCCTTCCAAAGTAGCTGGGACTACAGGCTCCTGCTACAATGCCCGGCTATCTTTTTTTTTGTTGCAGTTGTCATTATTGTTTGGCAGGCCTGGGCTGGGTTCGGCCCCGCTAGCCCCGATGTATGTGGCCAGTGCCATAACCGCTGAGCTACAGGTGCCGAGCCAGAGGCCTGCATTTACATTATAATGAAAATATGTAAAGAACATTATGCATTAAGTTATTTATGCTATGTGTAAGTAAGTGATTTGATGTAAGTAACTAATGGAGTGTTTGCCCACTATCCTATATCACTTTCACAGGGGCGCACTAGTTTCAGGTAAGTAACAGAGGACATAACTATGAAATATTTCCTCCCACATTGCAAGAACTCCCAAAGAGAAGTTCCGAGGTTGGTGACCAGTTTCTGACTGTTTTTCTGCTAAGCCATTTCAGCATTTTGGCTTTCCCCATTTGCGTTGTTCACTGTTGGCAGCAATATGGCTGCTTTATCTGTAATCTTCAAATCCCAACAGATTAATAGTTAAAGGTTGTAAGAGGAGGGACTTAATTTTCTTGTGTTAAAAAGAAATAGCTCTGTTGTGAAATTTTTAAAAACTTAATAATTTAAAAGTGTACAAATCAATGGTTTTATTCTCTTTACAGTGTTGTGCTACCATCACTCTAGAAAATACTTCCATCACCCCAAGGAGAAACAGTCACTACCCAACCCTTCTCCCTCCAGCCCAAAGCAACTACTAACCTATTTTTTGTCTCTATAGATTGGCCCGTTTAGACATTGCCTGTAAGGGGAGTCGTGCTATATGTGGTCTTTTCTGAATGCACTTATACCTAGCATAAAATTTTCATGGTTCATTCATTCAGGTAAGGTCTCAGCTCACACTGATTTCACATGGTTTGAGACTATTCTGCTGTGTGCCATGTATTGTTTACCAGTTCATCAGTTATTGGATATTTGGTTCATTTTCACTTTTTGGCTATTACGAATAGTATGATTATTATGGATAATATGGCTATGCACATTGGTGTATCGTTTTTGAGTAGATGTGTGTTTACATTTCTCCTGGGTATCTTCCAAGGAGAGTACTTGCTGGGTCATATGGTAACCTTGTGTTTAACATTTTAGAAATTGATAGTCTGTTTTCCAAAGACTGTATCTTTTTTTTTTTTTTTGCAGTTTTTGGCCGGGGATGGGTTTGAACCTGCCACCCCCAGCATATGGGGCTGGCGCCCTACTCCTTTAGCCACAGGCACCGGCCAAGAGTCTATTATTTTTTATTCCACCAGAGATGTATAAGGGTTCCAAATTCTCCACATCCTAGCCAACACTTTGTATTTTCTGTTTGTTTGAATACAACTATTCTAATGGGAGTGAAATGTTTTCTCGTTGTGGTTTTGATATGAGTTTCCTAACTGATTTTTCCTGTGTTTATTGGTCATTCAGAGCTCATCTATTCAAGTCCTTTGCCCATTTTAAAAATCAGAAAAAACTATTTTTTCTTATTTTTGAATTGTAAGAATTCTTTATTCTGGATATAAGTGCTTTATCAGACCTATGAATTACAAATATTTTCTCTAATTCTGGGGGTTCTTTTCACTTTCTTGAGTGTGTTTTTTGAAATGCAAAAGATGAAGTCAAATTTATCAGTTTTTCTCTTATTGGTTGTGCTTTTGGTGCTGTCTTTATTGTTTTTATTTTTTAAAGTAAATTTTTTATAGTTAAATAACATAGACAGAAAAGTGCTGAAATCACAAGTGTACAATTTGTTGCATTTTCACAAAGTGAACAAAGTGTTCAGATTCATAAAACAGAACATAACCAAATGTTTCAGATGCTCCCTTGCTGGATTCTCCAAAGTTAACTACAATTTTGATTTATAGCATCATAGATAAGTTCTGCCTGTTTGGGGATTTTATATAAATTGAATCATACAGTATGTATTATTTTGTGTCTGGCTTTTTTTTTTTCCTGTTCAGTTTACATTCAGAGATTAATGTACATTGTGGTATGTACTTTTCATATGTGAATTTTCATGTATTCCATTATGTGAAAATTTTTGCGGTTATTGTGCTATTGATAGGACTACACTGAGGTCCAGTCTGTTAGAATAGAGCTTCTTTAACTAGTGTGACCTTTTTTTTGAGACAGAGCCTCAAGCTGTCACCCTGGATAGAGTGCTGTGGCATCACAGGTCACAGCAATCTCCAATTCCTGGGCTCAAGCGAGTCTCCTGCCTCTGCCTCCCAAGTACCTCGGACTACAGGTGCCCACCACAACGCCCAGCCATTTTTTGGTTGCAGCCATCATTGTTGTGTGGCAGGCCCAGGCTGGATTCGAACCCGCCTTAGCCCGTTGAGCCACAGGCACCAAGCCAAAAATAAGCTAACGCTTTGAACCAAATCTCTCTCCATAAAGAAAAATACCTGCACTACCATGTTAACATTAACTATTTTGCAATATAGACTATATCATCATTGTAACATCATTATATTTTTAATGTTTAAATTAAA
>CAUYON010071143.1:0-23315 GCA_963573935.1 Arctocebus calabarensis
TGTGTTAAAGGGTCATGGTATTAAGAATGCTGAGAAGCACTAGAGAGGATACTAACAGAAGCTGTTTTCAAGATTGTGCTCAGGATTTATATGGAATAATAAAAAACCTTGAATAGCCAAGACATTACTTAGAAATAAAAACAAAGCAGGAGGAATCACACTGTTAGACCTGAGACTCTACTATAAATCGATAGTGATCAAAACAGCATGGTACTGGCACAAAAACAGCAAGGTAGATGTTTGGAACAGAATAGAGAACCAAGAGATGAATCTAGCTACTTATCATTACTTGATCTTTGACAAGCCAATTAAAAACATTCAGTGGGGAAAAGACTCCTCATATTTAACAAATGGTGCTGGGTGAACTGGCTAGCGACCTGTAGAAGACTGAAACTGGACCCACACCTCTCACCATTAACTAAGATAGACTCTCACTGGGTTAAAGGTTTAAACTTAAGACATTAAACTATCAAAATTCTAGAATAAAGTACAGGGAAAACTCTTGAAGGAACCAGCTTGGGTGAATATTTTATGAGGAAGACTCCCCAGGCAATTGAAGCAGTATCAAAGATATACTACTGGGACCTGATCAAACTAAAAAGCTTCTGTACAGCCAAGAACATAGTAAGTATAGCAAGCAGATAGCCCTCAGAATGGGAGAAAATATTTGCAGATTATGCCTTCAACAAAGGTTTAATAACTAGAATACACAGAGAACTCAAATGTATTAATAAGAAAAGAACAAGTGATCCCATCTGAGGATGGGCAAAGGACTTGAAGAGAAACTTCTCTAAATAAGATAGGTGCACAGCCTACAGACACATGAAAAAATGCTCACCATCTTTAATTATCAGAAAAATGCAAATCAAAACTACTTTGAGATATTACCTAACTCCAGTAAGAGTAGCCCACATATCAAAATCCCCAAACCAGAGATGTTGGCGTGGATGTGGAGAAAGGGGAAGACTTCTACACTGCTGGTGGGAATGCACACTAATATGTTCCTTTTGAAAGGATGTTTGGAGAATACTTAGAGATCTAAAAATTGACCTGCCATTTGATCCTATAATTCCTTTACTAGGTATATACCCAGAAGACCAAAAATCACATTATAACAAAGACATCTGTACCAGATTGTTCATTGCAGCCTGATTCATAATTGCCAAGTCATGGAAGAAGCCCAAATGCCCATTGACCAAAAAATGGATTAATAAATTGTGGTACATGTATACCATGGGATATTACACAGCCTTAAAGAAAGACGGAGACTTTACCTCTTTCATGTTTACATGGATGGAGCTGGAACATATTCTTCTTAGCAAAGTATCTCAAGAATGGAAGAAAAAGTATGCAATGTACTCAGCCCTACTATGAAGCTAATTTATACCTTTCATATGAAGACTATAACCCAACTATAGCACAAAAGTATGAGGAAAGGGCAAGGGAGGGGAAGGGAAGGGCACAGTTGGGGTGGAGGGAGGGTAATTGGTGGGTGCACACCCACAGTGCATCTTAGAAGGGTACAGATGAAACTTATTAAATGCAGAATACAAATGTCTTCATACAATAACTAAGAAAATGCCATGAAGGCTATGTTAAACAGTTCAATGAAAATAGTTCAGATTGTATATGAAACCAGCACATTATACCCCCTGATTGCACTAATGTACACAGCTATGATTTAATAATAATAAATAAATAAAGTAAGTAAGTAAGATGATAGTGAGTTAACTTGTTGGGACCAATCTGATCTTGTGAGTCCTTAAAAAGCAGAAGCAGCAAAGTCCCAAGGATGAGTCAGAGAAGTGACTGCATTTTAACCAAGAAATGTGGCTCCCTTTAAAAGCTGAGCACAGCTTCCAGTTTACAGTCAACAAGAAAATGGAGTCCCTGATCCTATAACCACAGGAGTTTAACTACTCTAATAGCTTGAATGAGTGAGGAAATGAATTCTCACCAACAGCCTCCAGAAGGAAGCACTCACTGTAAGCACTTTGATTATCACCCCATGGGGTGAATATTGTCTTCCTCATCTATAGAACTATAAGATAATTAAATCAGTCTGTTTTATGTATTGTCCCATCAGCAATAGAAAGCTAACACATGTGCCTAAGATCTTAGAACATGATATTTCTTGCCTGGAATATGCTTTCCTCTCATCTTCACTTCCTTATATCTATTAATTCATCAAATTTCAACTTCAAAAACTTCACTCATCTACTTTTTCTATGAAAACTTCTCTGTCAGTTGGAAGAAATCCCTCCTACTTCTCAATAATTCTGGCTTCACTATCCACTTGAGTTTTTGCACGTGTAAATATGCACCACAGTGCTACCTTACGTAGCAGATTGCCAACCCTGGAAAATCAGATCTATTACTTAACAATGGTTTGCAGTTCTCCTTTCTACCAGTGGATTTAAATTTTGTTTGCCTGTGTGAAACTCCTAGGAACCTTTACCTAATAAAAAACAGATGAAAAGAATGCTCTTTGGGAAATAAATATTAAGGAGAACTATATCTGCCCACTGGGCTCCACTCCTCCTCACCAACCTGGTCACTGCGCATCTCCTGGGACACTTGGAATTCAGAGACAGCATTGCAGAGGAGAAACAATTTGGGGCCCCTGAAGCCTGTTGTGCAAGCATTGTGCAAATGCCTGGCTGTTCAGTTTTCTTTTCTGGTTGAACCTCTGTAATCAATGAGCCAAGACATTACACTTTACACTTTTTCCCCACTCTCATCAGAACATCCAAATGATTCTTTCTTTTCAAGGCTTCTTTGTAAACAGATGCTTAAATTTGATCCTTCAAGTTCTTCTCAACTAATCAAGCCACTTGTGACTTTTCAGTTTCCTACAAACCAATTAAGACTTTCCCTGGTTGATCTGAAACTCGCTTATATCTTCTGGACATAACCAAGGCCAATCTTAAAGGTGCCATTTCTTTCTTTTTTTAACATGAGGTCCTTGCCTCATGTTGTGATATTACTAAATATATGATGGGCAATTCTAGATAGAGTTATTTTATAATTCATGGATAGGTCCTGTTCAGTGACTTTTGGGGCTGAATAGCATGCCAGGAGCTATTATTCAAACAGTGAATGCTTCTCTACCGCATGTGACCTGACTTTATTCTACAACTCTAGAAGTTCATTATGTGACTCTCTTTCTATAGGTCCCAGAGATTTCATACAATGTCTTTGTTCACTACAAATACCTGTAATAATATGTGATCAGCCAGATCATACGTTCCAACAGACAGGGTCACTTTACATAGCCTGACCTTTCTGAAGAGGCTTCCCTTGCTCTGGACCCTAGTCTCACCTGCTAGCCAACTGTGCAAATTCTGTGTGATGGGTGAGCATTCCGAAATGCAACATATGTGAGAAATATAAAACAGCCTGCTAAGAGCTCTTTCTTTTAGTGCATTCAAGATACAATAAACCAGCCTTTACTTGTAGGGGGTGTTTTAGCACAGTTCTGAAAATCTATTCATAAGAACAATATGATTCTCCTCTCTAGGCAGGGTTTGAAACCTGAGATTCTTCACTAATGTGACGTGTCCTGAACCTTTGAAGGGTGATATCCCAGCCTCTAAAATGTGCATCTTTCCAGGGCATCCAGAGTTCTTACCATTTCCTACTTAACAGGTGCATGTATTTGGATCCCAGAGGATCTCTTGTGGCAGAAGTGGGATAGTTAACAAAGAAATGGGGCAAAGCCATGAGGTGAATTACTGACCTTTACAAGGGAACGTTGATTTATTTTCATTGCCCTAGCACATGAGAATTAAAAATAACATATTGGCTAGGTAGTTTAACACATTCCAAATCCCAATAGTTATGTTGAGCTAGTCCAGTGAAAATACTGCATTGAGCCCAGCTGTTATTGGGTCTGACACTTTCCTAGGTCTCAGCCATGCAATATCATCCATCCGGATGTTATAGGGACTGGGATGATGAGGTTCAGGACACGTCACATTAGTGAAGAATCTATCCTCCTTTATGTAATTTTGTATAACACCAATCACTTCCAGTCTATACAGGGTGAAGTATGCTTTATAACTTACTTAGCCAGAGATCAGGAAAATTCTACAGCTTTCAAGTGACTGTTCTTTTTTGTGTCTCTTGTTTGATAGGTCTGGAAACCAATATAATGATTCTATCAAATGCTAACTATATGCTTGCTTATTATACACTCAGGTATCAGAGAAATGATTGGTCTCACTGCAAGATGGATTTTTGGCTTTGTATAACCTACTTTTACAGGGTCTAAGAGAGTATTTACTTATATCAGTATCGGCTCATAACCTGTATGTGAAAAGTCTTGCAATAGCTGTGTATTTCTTTTTTCTACAGGACACATTTATTCTAGCAAATAGTCCCAAGTCACATTGATAAAAGGATTAATGGATTTGTTACTGTCTATACTTACTGTGGCATTGCTACAACTTTTCTGAAGGTAACTAGGCCTCCCCTTTCATGACCAGACTCTAGGTCTGAGGATTGGGTGAGTTCTAGGAAATTGAAAAAGAAAATTTGATTTTCTGTTATAATGGATGACATTGGCCTTCTGTTCACTCACTTTTGAATTTTTCACATATCTAATTCAAGCAGTACCCATGTACGTTGCCATCTATTTTACACACAGGGCACTATAGGTTTAGCAGATAATGCTATGGCGCTGTAGGTGAGGATCTGGCCTTGTTCCTCAGTACAGTAATCATGTCACTTTGCCTTGGTAATTTAAGGACTTTCATCTGTCTTATGCTATTGTGGAATGCTGCTATTTCCATTGACAACCAAATCATTCCTTCACAGCAACCCTGCCTGCACAGGTGTTATCATTGTTCTTATAAACAATATCTACAACCCCTCTTCTTAGTAAATTCTTTATTGTTCTGGTAAAATGTGTGTCTTTTAAATCTTCCCAGAGAATTAAGTATGCTGATATTTTCTCTGTTATTATAAAATGTATTTGTTGGAATGGAACAGGCTGACCTCTCTGAGCTTTACAACAATTTCTTCAACACAGACAAAGTAGTTATAGCATTTCTATGTCAGTCACTGTAAGTTATCATTTTCTCCAAAATTCAAGGATCCAGGTCAGCAGCTACTATAGCGTTTGCCAGGACAGTGACCCCCAGATCACAGAAGAGTACTACCTTCATGTTCCCCTAGCCTTATATGACTTTATCTCTATTCCAGCATCTCCAAAACAAATTTCAAACATCTTTTCCAAGGAGTGCAATTCCTTAAGTAGATCATAATCATATCTTTTCTTCCCGATCTGATATAATATTTTGTAACTTATGACATGCTGATACTTAACCCGTATTTTTGGTCTGCATGTTGTGAGGAGAGGTGGAGGCTAATGAAAGAGGTGAATGCTCAGTTAACACTGCATTTACGCACACTCTGGTCACTGGTCAACCCAAACCTAACATCTCCTGCTTTCACACAATAGGTGATAGTGATAGTACTCAGATAACATCATAGTCCTTTGAATTACTACTGCCTCCATATTTTTTAAATAACAGTTATTGCATTATCTGGTGAATCCTCTTCCACTTGGATTTCATCACAAGTTAGCATGGTATTAGCAACTGCAATGCTAAAGTATGGAAAGGATGATTGCTTCCCCTAAAACCACCAGCAATAAAAGTGTTGTTCGCATTGAGATGACTACAGACTCATTCCGGAATTTCATCCTGAGTATCTACTTCTTAGGGTCAATTCTGATACTGAATTTTCTAGTGTGGGTTCCTGAGGATCTCCTTATATAAGAATTGGAATAGGGGCAACGCCTGTGGCTCATTGAGTAGGGCACCGGCACTACATACCCAACGTGGCATGTTCAAACCCAGCCTTGGCTGACTTACAAAAACAGAAAAATAGCCGGGTGTTGTGGAGGGCACCTGTAACCCCAGCTACTTGGGAGGCTGAGGCAAGAGAATCGCCTAAGCCCAGGAGTTGGAGGTTGCTGTGAGCTGTGTGATGCCACGGCACTGTACTGAGGGGGATAAAGTGAGACTCTGTCTCTACCAAAAAAAAAAAAAGAATTGGAATACAGGAAGAAATGTATTTTGTAATTGAAGATAGGAAATATTAGCAGGGAAAGAGGAAATAAAGAATTGAAGTCAGTTATGTGTATTGTTAACCAAGTCATCCCTGAGGTGATCTAAAATTTAACCTCACTGTATCTTCAGACCCAGTGCCCAATGGAGTGGTGGTGTTTTACACCAGACACTGTTCTTCATTAGTTAGGGGCTATGTGAGGATGACTAGGAATGAGGAATTAATTCCATGGCAATTCTATAGCCTAAAGCATGATGAGCAAAGCCAATTCAAGTGGTTATAGAGTCCAGACAAAGAAATACGCTGGCTACTGATAGCTGGGCTGGTGGTGAATTGGTAAAGGGCATAAGGTGGGGGGAGTATCAATAGCTCCTACTGGATTTCTCTCTGCTCCTTGGTTCACCTTAGGTTAAGATAAAGCTTCTCTATGTTACTTTCGGCCTTATTTTATGAAAAAAAAAAAAGAATAAGGCCGGGCGTGGTGGCTCACATCTGTAATCCCAGCGCTGTGGGAGGTCGAGGTGGGTGGATTTCCAGTGCTCACAGTTCGAGACCAGCATAATGAGTGAGCCAGAGAAAAGACCCTGTCTCAACCATCAGGAAAGAACACACCGCTGGGCGTAGTGGCGAGCGCCTGTAATCCCAGCTACTTGGGAGGCAACCACCCGTGCATCGTTACAAGGAAGGACAATGGAAAAAAAAAAAAAAAAAACAAGGAAACTGAAAGCAAAGCCATCTTGAAATAAAAAAAAAAGAAAAAAAAAGAATAAAAGTATACATAAACATTCCTTATGAACATAGTTGCAAACACCTTTAAAATATTAGTAAATAAAATCCAGGAATAAATAAAATTGATAATACATCTTGACTAACTGTGGTTTACCTGGATATTATAGAGTGGTTCAAAGTTGGAAAATCATTCAATGTAATTCACCATATCAACATAATAATGGGGAAAAAAGTATGATCATCTTAATAGATGCAGAAAAAAACTTTTGACAGAATCTACTAGCCATTCATGATCAAAAATGTTCATAAACCAAAACAGAAAGAAACATCATTCATCTGAAAAAGAATATCATAAACAAACCAAAAAAGCACAAATTCATATAATAAACAGTGGTAAGAAACTGAATTTTCTCTACTAATTTTGGAGAAAGCCAAGCATGTCAACTCATCCTTCCTATCATACACAATATTCTGACAAAATGCAATAAAGTAAAGATGTGAAACAAATACAGAGTATAAAGCAAAAAACAAAATTACTTCTGTTTATAAACATCTAAAGTATATGGATAGAAAATCCCAAACAACAAATAAAGTACTATAATACTAATAAAAGAGTACAAGCAACTTTTCAGGCTTGGATGATATTATAAAATAGTGACATACATTTGTACTACTAAAGATCAATTAGAAACTGATATTAGAAAAAAAGAACCATTTACAATAGCATTATAAAACATGACATACTTAAGCATAAATCTTCTAAAATATGTGCAATATCTGGATGCTGAAAATTATAAAACATTGATGAGGTGGCACCCATATCTCAATGGGTAGGGTGCCATCCACACACACCCAGACTGGTGGGTTCGAACCTGGCCTGAGCCAGCTAAACAACAGTGACAACTACAACAAAAAGTAGGTGGGCATTGTGGCGAGTGCCTGTATTCCCTGCTACTTGGGAGTCTGAGGTAAGAGAATCACTTAAGCCTAGAAGTTTGAGGTTGCTGTGAGCTGTGACATCACAGCACTCTACCAAGGGCAACAGCTTGAGACTCTGTCTCAAATAAATAAATAGATAAATGAACGAATAAACAAACAAATAAATAAATAAAAATAAAACAATGATGAAATAAATCAATATATTATATTAATGGCCAAATATAGTATATTTATTGATTAGAAGATTCAATATTATTAAGGTATCAATTATGCTCAGGCTAACATACAGATGTCAAAAAATCTAACCAAATTTCCAACAAGATATTTGAAGGAATTGAGAAAATTTACATGAAAAGGCAAAGAAGAAGGCTCGTGAGAGCCAAAGTAGCTTTGAAATCCAAGAACAAAGTTGCAAGACTCTTGAGAGTTAACAAATCTGTGTTAATCAAGACAGCATTTTATTGAAAGAAAGAAAGATATATAAAATAATGCTAGATAGGTAGATATGTAAAATGATAATAATGATGTTCTAAAACATCAAAATGACAGATGTATGGTCATTTATTTTTTTTTCAAATGTCAAAGACATTTAAATGGAATGATAATTGATGCTAGGAAAATCAGATAACCCTATATACAGTTATCATTTATTGAATAATTCATTTATATTCCCTCCTTCTGAATGTAGACCTTACCTCCCTTTTCCTTAAATGTAGTCTACATTTAGTAATTTGCTCTTTCCAAATAAAACATGATGGAAATGATGATGTATTATCTGATGTCACATTATACAAAGTATTGCTTTCTCTTTGATTGGTTTCTTGGGTTATATGTTCAGGGAGATGCCCTTGACATGCTATGAGGATGTTCAAACAGCCTCCTACATGGGAGAATCCCATGTGGCAGAATTGAGAATGTATGCAACATTGATATGAAAGTGATGCTTGGAAATTAGTATTTCCTTTCAGTGAAGCATTTAGATGAAGCCAACCAAGGAAGCAGCTTGATTACAACCTAATAAGCAACTCTGCATTAGAGCCACCTGCTAGCCAGTTCCAGTCTGAGACTACAGAAACTAAAATAATATGTTTGCTGTTTCAAGCTACCTAGTTTCAGGGGAAGCATTTGCACATCAAGTTATAATTAATTCAATTTGCAAAGCAAATAAAAAACAAAATAAGACAAACATGGTTTACAACTCATACAGAAAATTAACTCAAATATTATAGATCATCAAATTAACGTAATGTAAAACTTAAAGCAATAAAACTCACAGAAAGAAATTCAGAAAAAGTCATTGCAACCTTTGGTTAGGCTACTATTTCATAAATGAGACTATCAGCAGTAGTTCTTTTTCTTCCTATTAAGAGAGAAATGAAATATTGGAAAAATAAAAATTGAGATATTCAGTGCTTCAAAAAGCACTTTTGAGTGAATCAAAAGGCAAAATCTGAAAGATCTTTACAGTTGTGCATGTGAGTCTTGTATTGAGAATATATAAAGACTTCTTCAAAACTTAGTAAGACAACAAACAAGCCAACATAAATGTTAAAATACATGTTTCACTGAAGGTAATATGTATCACTAAAAGAAACATGTGGATGACAAATTAGCACATGACGAGATGCTTATTGTCGTGTCACTGGGGAGATAAGTACTAAAATCATAAAATAATACTCCTATATGTATCTTTAAAACCAACAAACACGTGTCCATACCAAGTGCTGGCAAGGGTACAGCGCACAGAGAACTCTCATACATTGCTGAAGGGAAGCAAAATGCAATAACCATTATGTGAAAGAGTTTGGTAGTTGCTTATAAAGTTAAATACTGTATAAACCTAACCATTTGACTCAGCAATTCATTCTCAAAGTATTTACCTAAGGAAAACAAAAGTGTTTATTCATCCAATACATGTAGGGAAATGTTTATAGTGGCTTTATTCATAATTGCAAAAAGTGGAAACAACTGAAAATGCCTCTCAAATGGGGAATGAAAAAAGGTATTATTTGGAAACTCAGCAGTAGAAAGGAATGGCCTGGTGACAGATACAACATGTCTGAATCCCAAATGCAGCATGCTAAGTGGAAGAAGACAGAATCAATGCACTACACATTACATTGTCTCACATATATACCATCACAAAATATGCATTTTTTTCAGTTTTTCAAATTATACCTTAATGTCAAAAATTAAATAAAATCAAATGGTTAAATAATGTCTCAATCATCATAAACATTTGATACAGATGAACTTTTACTATAACTTATTAGAAAATGATTATCTTTATAGACTGAGTTTAATTTAGTCCATCAGTTTTTACAGCATTTCACTAAGTAGGTAGACCATGGCAAAGTGTGTTTAAGAAAAATTTTGGGATTCACTTTTTTGTTATGCTTTCCTTTTATTTCTTAGCATTTCAAAGACTTGACATTTGTAACCTGAAGAACAATTTTGGCTCATCAAAGAATTAAGGTCAAATCAGATGAAACTTAGCTCAGGATGTCCTAAATTCCACTTTAGCTTTTTCTCTAATTACTACAGTTTTACAGCTTTTTTCTTAATTATAGACTTAGCTAAGATTTCATTAATTTACATTACAGATTAAAAACTATCCCTTCATTACAAAGGAATGAATAAAGCAGAAACAGTATCAGAGCTGGTGAGCTTGTTAGTATTTATACTTTACTCTGGTTCAATTTTTTCTTTTCCATAGGTAATTATTCAGAATTATTTTAATCACTACCTATTTAGAATCAAAGTATTGTTGAAAGAGCTGATAAGTTCAGGTGAATAAGATATAGAAATTATCTTCACATAGCCTATAGGATAAAAGAAGAAATAGGAGAATAAACCTTATTGTAATCTCTCTCTCTTTCTCTCTGCTGTGTTCTTTCCTTGGACTTTGATCCAAAGAGTGAATTCATGGGTCACCACAAGTAAGCAACAGGACAGAATTTATTGATAGATAGATTAGAAGAGAGATTGAAGCCTTCAAGGCAGTGAAGGGGCGATCCTGACTAGGTAGCCCCTCTGGGCCTTCTCTCCAGGGATTTATATGCTGATTTTCTCACTCTCCAGGCAGGGGAGTTTGGGGAATTATAATGAATGTCTAAAATATGTCACAATCATTTGGCACCAAGGCCCTATAGGCAGAAGTCAATTATAAAACAGCCCATGTGCAGGAATGTGGTCCTGCCCAGAGTGTGTCTCTGCTCCAGAAATGGCAGCTTATGAGGAACCCTGGTCAGAATGGCTTTCATGAGCCTGTTTGTACCTAGAAAATGGTATCTGTGTCCAGCCTAAGGTAAAGAGGTCCTGCACTAATCCTCCCCAGAAAATGGAGTCCATGTCTAGCCCTGAGCAAGAGAATTTGCATAAATATCATATTCTTTTATATCTTCTAAATTATATTACACTATAGAGTAATTTATCTTCTTAAATTATATTACCTTACATTTCATTACATTCCATTGTATTATAAACAAAATTGTGAGAGTGTATAGATGCCTTGATAATTAAGTTGTAGAAATAAATCTGATTTTATTACTTTTACGGATTTTTGCTTGATTATAATAACCACCATAAATAGATAATTTCCATTTTGATGCACAAGATTTTAAGGTCACTTTGAGCAAAAAGTCAAAATCACATTAACATTACTCCAGTCATTTAATTCAAGTCATTATAAAATATAAACATGCCTGATGGATGCAAAACTCAGCTATATGTAGAAATAGGCTTTTTATACACTTGTGAAGTTCCATGGGACTGAGTAGAAGACTTGAGTATGCACAGATTTGGTGTGTGTGTGTGGGGGGGAACTGGAACAAATACTCTGTGTTTATTGAGGGATGACCACATGGTAAACAGTTATCAACTTTGTATTGGAAGGAACTAAAATATTTCCCAAAAATTGACATAAAAATTTAAAACTTTAAAAAGATTAAACTCTTCAACAGTGTTCTAAACAATATATATTTCCCTGGTAAGAATAAGAAAGACAATGAAGAATCAGTAGCTGACACATATAATTATTGCAATGTTTAGGGTAACAGAAGAACATTAGAGGCAATTTTTGACACTGAATAAATGGATTGATTTGTCAGATTAAACAAACTATTTGAAAATTCAACTTCCTGGCATATTTTTAGTCTGTAAAGAAACAGCGTAAACTGGGGGATGCAGAGAATAAAATTAAAATTTCAGCAATAAAGTAAACTGAAAGCTAAAATAGCAAGAATATATCTCAGCACTAAGGTAAGAGGAACCTAAGGGCATCTCTGCTATAATTTATCACCAAAAGAGGGCTGGCTATTAAACACCACTTTCTCTCTCTCCCTTTACAGCAATTTCTCCTCCTCTATTTTCTGCATCTTTTCTTCCTCACTGTCCTTGTTACTGTCAATCTTGCCAAAGAGAATTGGTGCATATTTTGTTTTCAGACTGAATACATTGGAAAATTATTCAAGGCTTCAATTACTAAGTCAGGAATGCGATAAATTATGTATGTTTAATTTATCAAGGAGCAACTTTTGCCTTTCTTTTATTCTAGTTTTAGCATTTTTCACCTTATACCTTAGAGTTCTCGGAATGAAATAGTTTATGAAACGGAAAGCTGGCTCATAACCAAAACACTCTACACTTTTGACAATTCTTAGTTGAGAAATATTACTTTTACAGATCAATGTCAAATGACTAAGCTCATAAGTGTTGTTTCCTAATGCTTAAAAAAATCAATACTTTTATATCCCTCTGGATTTCTTAGTTCAGCCACTGACAGCTGAGGAATTATAAAGCAGAGGTATTGTAACTTCATTGACAGAAAATTGTGCCAGCCTCTTATGGACACCTAAAGCAACCAGACGCCCTACCAGTAAAGTAATTAGAAAAATAAAATTAATATTCTAAACTGACTTTTTAACATGAACTCTGCTTTATCTTACATTTTTTTTAAACAAGAGATTTGCTCTTGTTTGGATGTATCCTGTACATTTATTCACGGAATAACTGTCAAACTTCCTTACCATGAGTCTAATGGACTAAATTCTAAAATTTGCCCAACTTCCAAATTACACATCTATCTTTTACCAAGACTGCTTTTTCATCAGAGAAATGATGTCCTTATCTACATATGTCCTATAAACAGATTTATTCACCCCAACACATAGAGATTTAAATGAAAATCAATTGAAATACACACTTGTGCCATTGAAAACACAGATCATGTTGATGTAAGCCTTTTGCATATTGGCAACAATTGTAGGAGGACACATAATAAGAAATGGAAATAAGACATCTCATCATCTGTCAAAGGAAAACAAAATATGTTCCATATTTATTTGTAGCAAAATTATCTATTGAACTCTTTACACTCGAGGGTCTAAAATATCGCCATAAAATGGATCTTAGTGAAGACCCAGGATTATATCAATGGTCTATCAGTGCCGTCACCAAGGAAGCAGGCTGGACAATGGATTGTAAGCTCCATGCTTGCCAGAGGTGGGCCTTCCCATAGTGTCTGGGAAAAGGCCCCAAGCATCTTCCACTGCTGCTATTTTTTGAGAACATGTGTCCAGAGCCCGAGCCCGGACCTTTTCACTGGAGTTCCACAGCTAATCAATTTCCAACTGCCAAAGTCTGATCATTAATGTCCAATAACTGCCACTTTGTCTCTGCATCCCTCTGCCCCTGTCAGTCACCACTTGGTCTCTGCTGTCCCAGTTCCTATGCATCTTCTGGCACAGGTTGCTACATAGGTTGTTACATAAGTTGCTACATATCCTGTTACGTAGTTTGCTACAATGGTCACCAGACTTCCCACTCCTACCATCATAATCAGAAAATAAATAGGAGACTAGAAAGACAACTTCCACTTCAATGAGTGAAACCCCCACTTGTTTCTAGGACGGAACTTTCAGACTGTTTTTGTCTCTGTGCTCTGGTGTTTAATTAAAGTGTTTGCTTAATTCATGAAACTTTACTTGTAGCATAAAAGAGATCTAGAGAAATATGGACTGCAGCCAATATATTCTTTCGTTAGAAAATGCCATTCTTCATTTATCGTTTCCTTGTCTATGGAGCTTAAATATCAAACTTAACTTTTAGGTTTCTCCTCTGTGGAGAATTCTGTGTAATTACATTATGAATTCTGAGGATATTTCTCTAAAATGATGTGGTTAATGTTGTGAGATAGTCTACCTAGTTTGATCCTTTTGTCTCAGTAGTGCTGAAAAGGTCATTTAAAGTGGATTTTCATTGCTTCTCAAGTTATCATGGCCTTGTGGGATACAGTAGTTGCAAAAAAGAGGAAGGAATTATCTGGAATAAAATCAGTGCTTTATTTTTAACTTTTGTTTCTCCTTGGAGCAAATAATACTCTTTTAAAAATAAAAATAATAATGCTTTAATGTCAATACCTCTAGATTGTATTAAATAAGGTAGGTGGCTCCTGAAGCTGGATAATTTATTAAGCAAAAAGGTTTATCTGGCTCATGGTTCTGCGGCAGTACAAGAAACATGTAGCCAGCATTTGCTTCTGGTGAGGGCTCCAGGCTGCTTCCAGTTATGGTGGAATGCAAAGTGGACCTGATGGTGTGCAGAAATCATGAAAAAGAAAAAGAAATAGCAAGAGAGGGGGAAGGATGGTGTCAGGCTCTTTTAAAGAACCAGATGTCATGGGAACTAATGGAGCCAGAACTCACTTATTTCTGTGAGGACGGTGACAGGCCATTTGCGAGGGACCTGTCCCCAGGACTCAAACACTTCCTACCGGACCCAACCTCCAACATTGGGATCCAATTTCAACAAGAGGTTTGGGAGATAAACATTCCAACTATAGCACCAAAGCTATGCTAAAGAAGTGTTGAAATTATACCTTTTCTACATTTTTGCTTATTGTCTATACTTTTGTGTAGTAGTTAATACTCTATAAGGACAGAAAAGTTTTCCTTTTGCATCAGTTGCCGATAATAAGCAAAAAAAATCTCAGAGGGTTTTTTAGTTGAACATAAATGATTCTGAACGATGATCTGAAATATAGTTCGATTTTGAACATAAGGATTTAAGGCTTTTTCTTCTTAATGTGTGATTAAAAGTAAGATTACAATTCAACAGAGTCTTCTAAATATGTCTTATCTTCCTTAACTATTGTTTCCTTATGTTAATGGAGTGCCTATCTTATCCTTCTTTTCATATAACAAAAAAAGAGAAATTTGAGTGCTTTGAAAGCCTAGAACCACAGTGTATTATTTTAAAACATTGACTTTCATTCACACTGAATGTAAGATACCAGCAATCCCTCTGAATATCAGTGTTCTTATTTATGAAATGGGGACAATATGAGTGCTTTCCATGAAGAGTTTCCTTCATGATCCAATGCATTAATGTAGGCAAAAGACTTAAAACAACATTGGGCATCTCTAACAGCTATCTCTAAAAGCTATTTTACACTGTAGTACAAAAAGAGTTTGAAATATTTAAACAAACCAGGAAAGTCACATATTCATATTCGCTATTAATGACTTGAAACAATGAAACATACATAATTTTAGATAGTCCAGTGGCAATAGATATTTAAGCCAGTCTTTTATAAGTGTGTTACTTTGTCTCTCTTTTCTTGGATAAAGTTAACATAGAATTGGATTCCTAACTTTTTTGTGATTTAGGCTTTGAGAGGAGGAAGAATTTTTATTGTCACTTTTTGAAAGATTCTTATAGATTTTTACCTGGAAAATATAGTGGTGACGAGGTGAAATTAATTGTCTACTAAACTATGTGGGCTGTTTTGATCTCAGAGGAAGAGAGAAGGAACTGAATTCTCCAATGATTGCACAGGACTCATGGTACAAGGAACATTACTTCATTGTCTCGGTGAGAGGGTGTGAAAGGAACTTTGGGAGGAGACCGTCACTCAAAGGCCTGGCAACTCCACAAAAGATGTGGGTTGTGCCAGCATCAGGTGAGGCATGGATAGTGACGTCCAAAATGGAAGTACGTCAACAGTACTATGTTACTAAGAGTTACTATGAAACTCTTTCAGGGAGCTTCCACCTACAGAGATGTGACAAGGATGAAATTAAGTAAAGAGAAGAACGAAAGTAAAAAGACAAGAATGAAAAAGATGAAAAGATGCTGGGTTATAACTACTATCTCCTGCCCCACCCCACACACACATGGTTTGGGAGCAGTCTGAGAGATGCCTGGGAAACTGCTCCAAATCATTGGAGGCTGAAGAAAGTAACCATCTTGCAAAGGGGCTGGATATTCCTAAGGCCGATTTGAATTCACAGACCTGGGAATCTTACATTTGTGTTTCTTTAGTGATTATTTACTCCATGAAGGACACTGTAAGTGTGAACAAAGCAAAAAAACTTTACAATGTCTGGCAAAGGCAAACAGCAAATTTTCTTGCTGTCGCTGTGATACATTCACAATTTTTTGTTGACTACTCAATCTTCAGAAATAAATATCTGTCTTGTCCATTAATAGTTCTAAATATATAGTAAGTATCTATTATATATACTAAGTATCTATAATATATACTAAATATATACTAAGTATACATTTTCCATAAATTCCCAGCACTGAGAAAATAATTTTTCTTTTTAACACACATTATTACTCTATATTTAAAATAATATATCATCATATAAAAGGTATTTATAAACATTCACACAAACACAGATTTTTTTGAATGAAATACTCATACTATTAATATTTCCATGTAATCTCACTTAACGATAATTGACATCATCTGGAAAAAGAGGTACAAATTTAATATTGCTTTGTAAACTTACGCAGTACTTCATAGTGTTATGTTAAAGGTCAGTGACCTTTTCCTAACTTGTGGATATTTTGCCTTTTCTAGTTTTTTGACATAATACGTATTGATATAATAATCATCCTGGTATCATGTTTTTATAAATCAAATCTTCTCCTTTTTTGCCTTCCCAGAAAACAAATTCCTGGGTCAAAGAACAGGTCTATTTTAAATACTAACAAATTTTCCTAGATTTTTTTCTCGTGGGCCATTTGATACTTTCTTACAAATTTACAAGAGCCCTTTATTTATTATGGGTATTTTATCTTTTAGAGTTCTTGGTTAAAGGAACACAATTAATTTAGGCTGAATTAAGCAACAGTAACAAAAAATTATTTTATAGTATTGGATGGTTTAGCACAGCAGTTCTCAACCTGCGGATCGCGACCCCTTTGGACTGTATTAAAGTGTTGCAGCGTTAGGAAGGTTGAGAACCACTGGTTTAGCATTGAGAATTTTAGACAATGAGGGAAAAAGTGCCCCAAATCATTTCACTTCACAGACTTATAATGGGTAAGGAAGCTACTAAAATAATAGAAGTAGCTACATGTCCCTTGCACATTCTGTGGTTATCTTTGTAGTTAAAATGTGAAAGTTGGTTGGATATATCTGACTGTGAGGTTAGTTCATATGCTTGAGTCATTGTTGCAAGTGAGGCTGAAAAACAAGTATAGAACATTCTTCCTCCTGTAGTTCTTACACCTTCTAGACAATTGAGAAAGAACTTTCCAGGTAGGAACAAGCACCGTTGCAGTGATTGATCTTGAGGAAACAGCATAGCATGCCTGGCATGTTTGCAAGCGCAGCCAGGCAACGGGAAGGGTAACCAAAGGATCAGGGGTGGGATCCAGGCTGGGAAACAGGACTTCGGAGACCACAGCATGTACTTTGGATTTTCTCTAAGTGAGACGTCGAACCACTGGAGGATTTCAAGCAGAGAAGTGAAACTAATTGACTTACATTTCAAAATGGTTATTCCGACTCTGGCTTTGAAAATAGACTGAAAGGAACAAGACAGAAAGTAGAGATGCAGGCAGAATTATCAAATGATAGTTGGAGGAACCCAACTGAGAGAAGTAGCGTTAATCAGAGTAGCAACAGTGCACCTGCTAACAAAGGGCGCAGGTCGTGGTGTGATTGGAAAGTGGAGCCAATATTATCAATATTTCCAAATGAATTAAATGGGGTGTAAGAAAAGAAACAGAAATGAAAGATAACTTCAATATTTTTCCCTGAACAAACAGAAAGTAAGAGTTTCCATTAGTTTGGATAAGAGAAAATATAGGTGGGTCTGATTAAGATGTATCTGAGTAGGGGGAAACCAGAAATTTGGAATTTTTAATTTTGAGATATATTTTGGATATTCAAATGGAAATGTAAATAGGAGTTGGAAACTCAAAAAAGCGGTCTGAGACGAAAGCATAAATATGTAGTTACCGGCCTTTCCTATTAAAGTCATGATGATGTCTGAGGTCACCAAAAGCAGGGCCATGAACACGGAAGGCTTGGTACCTAGAGTACACCAGTGTACAGACTTGTGACAAGCATGAAAATTACCAAAGAATATTAAGAAGGAGTGACAAGTAAAACAGGGGAAAAATCAAAAGCATGTGATATTCAGCTCTAGGAAACACTAAGACCAGATTTGTGCAGATCGAAAATGTTTCCCTTCCTCACGGCACAGTACTGCCATCTGCTGGAAAAGGTTTGTAAAACCTATATTAAAATGCTATGGCCCCAAGGTAAATTAAATGTCCCTTAGGGCTTAGAAGAGAATGTGTGCCAAACAATCCCAAGAGGTTAAGCCTATACGTCTTGAGAAGTGATTACAGATTTAGCAACCTGAAGGATGTAGTGACATGACAAATGTAGTTTCAAAGTCATAGAAATGAAAGTTTAATTACTGTGAAATTAAATCAAAATGAAAGCATTGCACACATAGCATAACTTTTAAGGTATTTAATGAGTCACATAGCTTACTGTTGACTATAGTTACTTTTTGTATTAGAAAGCATTGTTATTTCGATCTAACTATCTAACTACATTTTTGTGCCCATTAGTCAAATAACTAAAAGAGTGGAATTGGAAATTTCCTAACATAAATTATAAAGGCTTCAGGCGAGGGATCCCCGATTACCTTGATTTAATTATTACACACTGTATCCTATATCAGAACATCACATGTACCCTACAAATATACACAACTATTATATGTATACCCGTAATTATTAAAAACAAAACTAAAACGATTACAATTGTAAAGAGTGATAATTGACAAATCTAACAAAAATATTGTTGGAAGGGGAGGCAGAGAAATAAGCCAGTCAGTATATGACTTGGAGGTGGTTTCAAGAAAGCAGAGAAACTGGTGATGAAGTAGAAAGAAGCAAAAATAAAGCAGTGATATTAAATGAGAGAGAATGGAATGTAAGGCACTAATGAAGGAATTGGATTTAGAGAGAGGAAAATACATAGGTAGTGGTAAAAAAAAGCAGTGTAAGTGGTAGATACAAGGAGGGTAGATGTGGTGATTAAAGCCAGTGAACATTTCCATCTTTCCATGCTAAGGAACAAGGTTAGGGGAAACAAATGAGAAAGAGGAAAAAGATTTGAGAGCTCTCTGGCCAGCATCTTCTCTCTTTTACTATTGCTATGAGAACTAAGAGAATCTCAAAGGTGTTCATATGTATCCTGAAGAATACATATTTCTAGTAAGCGCTGAAAAGCACTACCCCCAGTGAATATTAGTAGAAAACACTTGCATTTAGTAATAATCTTCTATCATCACGGGACTACCCCTTCTATTCATATGTTGACAGATGACCATTTCTTGTGAGTTATCAATCAGCAGGTTCACAGCCCTCTCTGATCTTGGACTATGGCACATGTTCTTAACCCAGTTTCCTCTCTCTATTAAAGTGACACGTTATAATTCAGTCTCCATACTTCGTCAATTGAGTGGGTGACAATATGTTCATGTGATAAGATAATGACTGTACGGTTGATTTATGTACATAAGAGTATGACTTGTACCTCATTTGTTCTGACACCCAGTGCAATTCTCAAACTCAGGCCAGCCTTTCATCATTCTTGCAACCCAACTGGTTTTAGTCTTTTTTTGTTGCTTATAGTAGAATTTCTAAAACTGGATAATTTATTTTAAAAAGGAAATTTGTTTCTATATCTTACGGAGGTTGACAGGTCCAAAATTGCAGGACAGCCTCTTGTGAGGGCCTTGGTGCTGCTGAGGATTCTGTTAGAGCCCCAGGCAGCACAGGCCACCACACGGGGGAGGGGCTGAATGGGCTAATCTGCTTTGCTGGCTCTACTCCCATGAGATGCCATTAATCCATCAACTATTTACTCCATTATTCCATGAATGGATTAATCCACATATCACCACAGAGCACAGGGCACATTAAAAAGTTCCACCTTCCAATACTGCCCAACTAGGAATGACATTTCAATGTGAGTTTTAGAAGGGACAAATATTCAAATCATAGCACTGTTCTTCCTCATCTGCTGACCCAAGTCTTTATAAAGTATCTAGTCCATTCAATACATTTAATAATTTCCCTGCCTCAATTTTTGCCTAAAAGAGGTATTTTTCAAAGTTCCAAACAATGCTAACAGTCCTAACTGCTTTGCTTTATGAGACCAATGGAAAATTTGACAAAATTTTTAAAATTTTGATCAATGTGGAAAATGTTATAAAATAAGCGATTAAAATGTATATTAACATATTAGATGTTAGTCTACATAGAACTTCCAGTTTCTGTGGTTGCTTAAGTAACTAAAATTTTGGTTGAGTTTGTCTCTGATTTACAGTTTTATTATTGGATAAGGGACTTCCCATTCTGAATACTATTATACATTCAAGAAGTCAGTCACAAAAGATATTTAAGAATAAAGATATTTATTTCCTTGCCCAGAGTGGACATTTTACATTTCCAAGTTTCCAAACTAATTTATGTTGTTCCCACCAGCTTGTTGTCTGTGATTATATGTTTTTCTTTTTCCTCATTTATAAGATTGAAGCAATATGAAATTAGATTGTTTTCCCAATCTATGTCAACACTTGCTGTTCCATCACCATTAGTCTGTGTGTGTGTGTGCGTATAGAGAGCGTTATTATTCCTTTTGTCCTCTTTGTTCTTTCTAGCACTTGAGGTAACCAACTTTAAAATTCTTGCCAATCCTGAGAATATAAACTCATATCTTGTTATTGTTTTATTTGGATTTTTATCAGACTAGTAATTAGATTGAGCTCTCATTTTTATTGCCACACATAATGCATTGGGTTATCTTATCTTTTTCTTGATAATTTATAGGAGTTTATTTGCTATTGTACACAAAAATCTTTTTATGGTTATTTTGATCAAAAACATTACCTGACAGTTTTTATTTTTCAGGTGGTGACTTTTATTGGTGAGAAATCTTTCAGTTTCTTTCAGTTTGTCAAATTCACCTGATATTTTTTTTTGAACCTTTTATTTAAGGGACTTTTTTTAAAAGAAAATTTTCTACACTGAAATTTACAAAATAATAATTCTGTAGATTCTTTTAAAAGCATCTTTGGGGAAAAAATCTACTTTTTCATTTAGATATTAAGTTCAGACATAATTTATTTTTAAATAGTATTATATACTATAACACTATTAAGTTTATTAACATATGTAGCCTATTTTCCCAAGACAGTTTCTTAAATAATCTGTTTTTCATCTAAAGTGTGCTAATACTTCTATAAAGAATTGGAATTATGGATTTGTGGATGTGTATGGGTCTGTTCCCACCGTAGATACTTTCTATGCTGGTGCCATTGGTTTTAATCCTTGAACCGTCCAACCATGTCCTAATATCTGCCTCAGTGTCATCGAGTCTCTTCTTTCTTTTCAAAATTGCTTTCTCGAGGGGCTTTAAGATGGAGAGTGAGAACAGCTTCCTTGCAATTGGGCACAGTGAGATTGGGGAGAGAAGACTTCAGGCATTTCTGGCTGCTGGGATCTGCCCAGAAACATCCCTTTGGGGACAAAGGGAGACAGCATGAGACTTCTGGACCCCCAGAGGAAGGCAAGTGGAGATCTGGCAAGTGATTGTGTGTGTTCATTCGCTCTAATCCTGCCGGCAGCTGTGGCTGCAGCAGTGAGATTGCAAACTGGAAAGGCTTTACTTGTGAGCTGTTTGGGTTTCTTTTGGACTTGGCACTCAGTTGAACTGCCTTGGGAGAACTGGGGTAAGAGTGTGGAGGTCTTTGAGTGTTGTCTGGGGCTCCAGACTGAGCCACTGAGCCAGACAGGGCTCAGTATTTGGTTGTGGGCTGTGCAGAGCCATCCTGGGAGAACTGCCCTGGCAAGCTCCACACTCAGGGTTGAAGAACAAGCATCAGGTGTGAGCAAGTAATCTAGTGACTGAGCAGCCTAAAGGTGGGGACTGAGTTGCCTTGCAGCCTTAGCCCACAGGGGCATAGGGTGAGACCAGTTTGGGTACACTGGGTAAGTGGATAACCATGTAAGGAGTGATCCCAGTGACAAGTGCTTTTCTGGGAAAGCTGCTTAGCCTAAGTTAGCAATTTAAAGTGCCTTCTAAGCAGGCTGGGGAGGATTTAGGCTCTCCACCCTGTGGGGTTTGAGAAATCATTAGAGGCCTCCGATCTCCATTTTGTACAGCTGTATCAACATTGTGATTAACATGTTAATCACAGAAGATCACCTCTTGCCCAGACAATATCAGCAAGATATATATACTGCTTTGTTTTTTGATTCTGTTTTGTTTTGTGGTTTTTTTTGTTGTTGTTGTTTGCTTGTTTTTGTTATTGTTGTTTTGTTTTTAATTTCAACATTTTCCTTAAAGATTTTTCTTTTCTTTTTTTTCTTTTATTTCTTCACTTTTCTAGTTTAAATATAATTTTCCATTGTTGCCTTTTTTAACAATTAGACTTCAATTTTGCTAGTGTTTCTACCCATGTTAACTGTGTTTTTCCCCAATCTTATCCTGTCAAGTTTTTGGTTTGCTTGTTTTGATTTGATTTATTACATTTTTGTCTTCCCTCTCTAGTTGGTGAAGGTGGGGTACTGTGTCCAAACAGGCTGGCAAAGAGCTGCTGACCTAATCACCCAACCAGGCACCCCGAGGTTGGGGGCTCTTAAGGTTGGGTCAAAGTACCCTACCGTACACCTATATTGCTCCCATCCCCCTCTTTCTGTGCCTCTCTTCTTTTGGTGAATAGTTGCTTCTACCCACACCCTCTCCTTCCTCCTTTTTTTCTTTTATTTCTTTCTTCTTCTTTTTTTTTTTTTCTCTTTCTTTCTTTTTCCCCTTCTTGCTCTTCAATTTCTCATCCTTCTGGTCCTGTACCAAAAGGACTCATTGAAACCCTAGTCCAGAAGCACAGCAATTTAAAGAGCAGGAGGAAGTAAAAGGAAAATTAGGGCAAGGAAATAGATAAAAGAAATCACTCATGAGGAAGAATCAGCAGAAATCAACTGGCATCATGAAAAACCAGTCCAGAGTAATGCCCCCCCCCCACAAGGAGCTGTGCGGTAGATACTGCAGAGGATTCCACCTATAAGGAAATGTTAGAAATGTCAGAAAGGGAAATTAGAATACAGATGATGAAAACAATCAAGGAAATGAAGGAAGCAATGAAGGAAAATGCTGATAAAGCGGAAAAAGAAATCCAAAAACAGAATCAATTAAGAGAAGAATATAAAAAGGATATGGCAGAGATGAGGGAAATGAAGCAGTCAATTAG
>CAUYON010071146.1:0-14786 GCA_963573935.1 Arctocebus calabarensis
CAAAGTGAATGAATGTATCAATGAATGGACACAGTCCATTCATGGAATTGAGGCCTAGGAAATTCACATGAAATTGACCTAGGCATAGGAAATAGGGGTTCCACATTTAGTCCTAAGTGTAAAGTGAAGGAGACACCAAAGCAAAGGTGTCTCCTTGGCAGTTGTCCGGTCTTTTTGGCAATTGGAGCCTCCACTTGGGGTTGGAGGTCCCCCTCCTTGCCTGTCATCCAGCCCGCTGGTTCTTCAGCTGCTGTTGCAGCACCAACACCACCAAGGAGGAAGTGGCAGGTCCGCTAGCTCTACTGAGCTGACTAGGGTGCCAAATGTCCTGCATCATTTCTCCCTCTCTGAGTAGAAACTCTAACTGCTGTTAGGGGAAAAGGGTGAAAACTCGATCTAACTGCTTCCTGCTAAATCGGGTGATGATAGAAGGGGACAGTTAGGGTTTCTCCAGAGGGAGAGTGATACAGGAGTTCATGGACTGGAACCATCTTTATTGCGTGTAGCTTCATGACATTTCTGGAAAACATAAATCTGATTAGTATAATCAGTAATAGGTAAAGGTAGAACAGCATCAGGTCAGAAGCATTTATTCAGTGATGCTAAAAGAAAACCATATTAGGATTTTTCCTGCTGTTTCCTAAATGATAACGTCAAACTTTCTTTTGGCTCACAAGTGTAGGTGGTCTGTGGTTGGCTGTCTTCATTGTCTGCCTCCATAGAAGATGGAGGGTTCCAGGATTTTACTCGTGAATGATATATGCAGGAATCGACTCCTATAACTTTAACAGCTGTAGAAGAAGACAAGATAACAGGAAAGGGGACTTCCCAAGTTGGGGCTAGGGAAGGTGAATTAGAGGGAAGAGTTTTGATCATGACTAGATCTCCAGGAGGGAAGAGTTCCTGTTTTAGTTAGTATGTCCCTCCCCAAAAGGGGAGCAGGACTTTCAGGCAGCAATACTTGCTTTTTTCTGATTTCCATTTGCCTGAAATATAGACCATCTGTTCACCCTGAGTCTATATTTATCTTTTAAGGTAAGATGAGATTCTTGTATGCAGCAGATATCTGGCTTGAGTTTTTGTATCCAGTCAGTCAACCTGTGCCTCTTTAGAGGACAATTTAAACCATTCATGTTAATTGTAAATATTGACAAGCCTGGTATAATTTGGGGTATTGAGTTTTTCAAAAGTCCAGTGGACATTTTTTAACTTTTCGCCACTGTGGAAGTTGGAATTTGATCAAAAGTTTCTGAGTGAGTTTACTTTGGTGGTGGAGGATTGCTCTGGTCATTATGGAGGATAGGTCTGAGAATATACTGGAGAGCTGGTTTAGTTATGGCAACGTTCTTCAACATGTGAATGTCATCGAAGTATTTAATTTCTCCATCATAAATGAAACTCAGTTTAGCTGGATACAGGATCCTGGGTTGAAAGTTATTTTGTTTTAGGAGATTAAAAGTTGATGACTGGCTCGTCACCTCTGGCTCAATGGGCTAAGGCACCAGCCACGTACACCTGAGCTGGTGGGTTCGAATCCAGCCCAGGCCCGCCAAACATCAATGACAGCTGCAACCAAAAAATGGCCAGGCATTGTCGCGGGCGCCTGTAGTCCCAGCTACTTGGAAGGCAGAGGCAAGAGACTCGCTTGAGCCCAGAAATTGGGGGTTGCTGTGAGCTGTGATGCCATAGCACTCTATCCAGGGTGACAGCTTGAGGCTGTGTCTCAAAAAAAAAAAAGTCGATGACCACCCTCTTCTACCTTGAAATTTTATGGTTTTCTTATGTCTGGCTGCTTGCAGAACTTTCTCCTTTGTAATAACTTTGGTGAAGTTAATTATAATATGCCTAGTAGATGTCTTATTTGAGATGAGTCGCACAGGGGTTCTGAAACTGTCTGCTATCTGAATTTCAGAATCTCTTGGCATGTCTGGGAAGTTCTCCTTCATTATCTCATGAAGTAGAGCATTTGTGCTTTTCAAAGCAATCTTGTTGCTTTCAGGAATTCCAATAAGGTGAATATTAGTTTTCTTCAAATTATCCCAGAGCTCTATGAGAGAATGATTTGTTTTTGCTCTCCACCTCTCTTCCTCCTTGAGCATTTGGGAGCATTCAAAAGCTTTGTCTCCAATTCAGAAATCCTTTTTTCTGCTTGCTCCATTCTGTTACTGAGGGATTCTACTGTATTTCTCAGATCGTTGAGGGCACTGAATTAATTTCTCAATGTGTCAAAATCTTTGGTGATTTTGCCATTGAATTCATTGAATACTGAGACAGCTTTTGCAATGCTCCTTGAATTTCTAATTCCAACTTTACCGCCATTCTATTAAGCCATTCTATTAATCTTATTTGCGATCTAAATTCTGAATTCTATTTCTGACTTCTCAGCCATTTGTTTATGAATGGAATCTCCTGTTGTGTCTACCATGTTGTTCTTTGGGGGAGTTGAACTACCCCGGTTATTCTTGTTACCAGAGTTTTTCTGCTGATTCTGCCCCATGATTATTTTACAGTGTTTAGCTAGATAAGCAGATAAGGTGAAGTTGATTTGGGGATTTCTGGAGTAGTGATTAACCAGCCCTTTTCCCAAGAGCTGGAACTGGTGTCTATACCTTTTCCCATGGAGCTTTGCCAAGGACCCGTACATTGCTATGGCTTGAGACACTGGAGACCTGCTTGGTGTGGTGGGGCTAAGTGGCTCTGTCTTGTTTTCAGCTGGGCTCTGTCCTACCCTAGTGAATCAGTTACTCTGGGTTGAAGTCTCAGCTGTGGAGAAATACCAGCAATTAAGTCACCTTGTCCCCCATGGGCAACAATTGGAAAGGAAAATCAAACTTTCCCACAACCACACACCCAGGGTACCACTTTGGATAGTCCTCGGGTGATTGGCACAGTTCAAGAGATCCAAATCAATTGTCGAAGTCAGCACCTCGTCTCAAGTGGGAGAGTTCAAAAGTTCTCTGGCAACTAGATAGCAGGGGTCTGCTGGCAGCTCAAGTATGGCTCACCTCCATGCTCCGTAGAGTCAGAAGGACCCATCCAGCAAATGAATTAGTCTGGAAAGGTTTTTGCCTCCTTCCCCACCTTGTACCTCTGTCACACCCAGTCACTAGTAACTCTGCAAGGCTGTGACCCAGTTCCCTCCAATGAGCAGATGCACCAGGGATTTGTGCCTGCCTAAGTGAGATCTATATCTCCTCAGCCAGGCCATCACACTCTCTACCATCCGGCAGGGGGAGCTGAGGCCTGACAACCTCAGGTGCTTAATGGAAGCTAGGGCAGTTCGCTCAGTTCCAGCCCTGCCCCTGATTGATGTTTCTGACTCTTCTATTTTTGCAGAATGTGTGTTTCTGCCTGGCTATATTCCCCTACAGACCAGGTGCTGTTTGAGTTCACAGAAACTGTAACTCAGCCCTGGTCTGTGCCCCTGCCTGGAGCTGGCATGTAGGTCTCTGTTGCACTCTGTGTTGGGGCAGGCACAGTTAGAGCTCACACTCAGCTCTTAGTTCCTGCCTCTTTCCCAGCCTGTTTTTGTCTCAGCTATGATCCCCTAGGGGGCAGGTGCTTCTTAGGCTCACTAAAGCTATCCTTCTGACTCAGCTCCGCCCTGGGAGCATACCATCTTTGCCCAGGCAGGTACCTCCTCAGGCATACCCTTTACTCACCTGGCCTGTGTTTCCATCACAGATCTGTTCCACTAGTGGCTGCTACTTGAGAAGGTACCCGTCTTTCTCTGGTTGCCCAGAGAGGCAGGGAGTGTCTCTCCAAAATATCCCCAGGGGTGTGAGCCCTATTGTTCCTGCCGCTGCTGCTGCTGCTTTGTGCCATGGGGCACCACCTCTCCCTCTCCCATATGGTTTCCTCAGTCCACCATCTTCTCCTTTCACCCATGCTCTTTCCACATCTCTTGTGAAAATGCCCAAGAATCTGGACTCCATGGGAGACAGGCTACCAGGCCTCAGGGTGAAAGTGGAGGGGAGTGCTGGGAATTCAGAATTGCAGGTAGAGAATGTATAGTTTTATACAGTTTTATGCCTGGTAGGAGAGTGGCATGGCACACTGGGAAAGGAGTTCTGGTTTTTACAGAGGGTCTCTTCCGTGGAATAAAATAGGAGATCTGAACTCTGCTCACTTGTTTGTATACAGAGTATACTGCAAGCTGTTCTCATGGGGGAGGGGACTTTCTTCTGCTGGGCAATGGATTTTGTACCTATTGTTTGTTCCTTGGGGTCGCAGCTCCCCTCATCAGGGTTGATGTTCATTCTTCAACCTTCTCTCTTGGCTCAGCTCCAAACCATCATCTTACTTGCTTAACTTCTGTCCTTTAGGCTCGGTGCCCGTAGCACAGTGGTTACAGTGTCAGCCACATATACCAAGACTGGTGGGTTCAAACCCAGCCTGGGCCAGCTAAACAATGACAACTGCAAGAAAAAATAGACAGGCATTGTGGCAGGCGCCTGTAGTTCCAGCTACTTGGGAGGCTGAGGCAAGAGAATTGCTTAAGCCCAAGAGTTTGAGGTTGCTGTGAGCTGTGATGCCACAGCACTCTACCGAAGGTGACGTCATTAGACAATCTCAAGAAAAAAAAAACAACTTCTGTCCTTTAACTCTCTTTCTGGATGGGAGCCTCTGTGGAAAGCTGGCTCCAGTCAGCTATCTTACCTCTACCCCTCCCAGAGACCTTTTTCATTCCATGTCATAGGGAACCCCACCATGCTTCACCAGCTGCCTATCTGAGAAACCTGGGCATAACAAAGTTTCCCAATTCTTCAACTCCCACCTTCACAGTGATTTTACTTCCTAAGAAGGTTTTGACTCCATCCATGCTGCTTTAGCCTTGCTATAGTTAAGGCCACAGTATCTCTGGTTTCCTAAAATAGCCTCCTACCTGTTTCTATGTCTTCAGTCTTATCCCCATTAAATGCATCCTGCACATTGTGAAACCAGAATTATCATTCTGAGAAATTCAAAATTGGTCACCCACTGCCCTGTGGCAAACACCTTAGAGACTGCCCTTTTCCCTAAGGGTAAGTTCACACTCTTCTTTTTTTTTTTTTTTTTTTTTTGAGACATAGCCTCAAGCTGTCACCCTGGATAGAGTACCGTGGCATCACAGCTCACAGTAACCTCCAGTTCCTGGGCTCAAGTGAGTCTCCTGCCTCTGCCTCCCAAGCAGCTGGGACTACAGGCGCCCGCCACAATGCCCAGCCATTTTTTGGTTGCAGCCATCACTGTTCCCCAGCAGGCCCGGGCTGCATTCAAACCCACCAGCTCAGGTGTACATGGCTGGCACCCCAGCCTGTTGAGCCACAGGCGCCGAGCCTCACACTCTTTAAGAGTTTGAACCTGGCAAGATTAGGCCCCTGCCAACTTTCCCAGCATTGTTTTTCACTGTTCCTTCCAATAGCTCCATGTTCCAGCCACACTGAACTTAAGTTTCTCAAATTTCACCCTGGGTTTTGCTACTTCTGTACTATTTCTCTATCCTTTTTTCTATTTCTGACTCTCTCTCTTCTTCTTTATTTTTCAGATCTGGCAGCTGGAGATAATACATCTTTACCTGAGAACTGGCCTGTAGCCAAGCCCACCTATGTTCTCTCATAGCCTGAGCCTTCCGCCTTGGGCACTTACCTGTTCCTGTTTATTTGTTTTTTGCAGGCAGACAAGTTGCTAAAAGCCTTAAAAGCCCACCTTAAACAAGAAGTAATAAAAGAAAGTAAGAATCAGGTAAGTAATGTTTTTCATCACTTATTAGCTAGCAAAATAATCATATTCATGTAATGAACAATTAACACACAACTAGTGATGATTTAAGACATGCTGGACTGGGCCTTGTGGCTCACGCCTGAGGTCCTAATATTCTGAGAAGCCAAGGTGGGAGGATCTGGAATTCCAGACCAGCTTGAGCTAGAGACAGACCCCCTATCTCCACTAAAAATAGAAAAATTAGCCATGCATGGTGGTGCACACACTATAGTCCCAGGAGGCTGAGGCAGGAGGATCATTTCAGCCCTAAAGTTCAAGATTGCAGTGAGTGAGCCATGATAACTACACTCACGCCTGGGCAACAAAATGAGACTCTGTCTCAAAAAAAAAAACCATGTTATTTATTACCTAAGAGATCATTCATAATAACTATCTGTTCCAAATGGTGAAACTACCTTGGAGAAGATGTTCTTAAACAAATGCAAAGGCTAAGTATTAGTTGCCAGATGTAATGAAAGATGGCATGATATGAATGAGTAGGCAAGGAACTGGATTTGAAGTCAGAAAGACCCAAGTTCTTGGCACCTGTAGCTCAGGTGGCTATGGCGCCAGCCACATACACCAGAGCTGGCAGGTTTGAATCCAGCCCAGGCCCCAAAATAGGTGGATGTTGTGGCGGGCACCTGTAGTCCCAGCTACTTGGAAGAATAAAGCAAGAGAATCACTTGGGCCCAGGAGTTTGAGATTGCTATGAGCTGTGACACCAGGGTGCTCTACCCAGGGCAACAGCTTGAGACTCTGTCTCAAAAAAAAGAAAACAAAGAAAGACCCAAGTTAGGTAGCAGCTCTCTTTTCTTTGTGTGACCTTGAAAAACTGAAACTACTTTTTTAAATGAAAATAATATTTGCACTGCTGAATTGAGTGTTGTATCAAATGAAGTAGGGATTGTGAAAAACATTTACTTATAAGCTGTAAACCACTGCTGATGTGAGACTGGCATGGCTGCTTTGTTTTGGTGCCAAAGATTTTTGATAAGTCATGACACCTAAACGAATCAAGGGCCAGGATTCTTAACTTGAAAGAGAGGCAAAGGTTGAAAAGCCTTGAGAACTGAGCCTTGGAGAGATTGGTTATATATCAGGAAGTGAAGGTAAATACAAACACAAACTAAACATCTAACTACTTCCTCTCTGTTTTCCAATTATGTTTTTTATTTTATTTTAGAGACAGAGTCTCACTTTGTCACCCTTGGTAGAGTGTCATGGCATCACAGCTCACAGCAACCTCCAGCTCTTGGGCTTAGGTAATTCTCTGGCCTCAGCCTCCTGAGCACCTGGGACTACAGGCACCCACCACAACACCTGGCTATTTTTTTATTGCAGTTTGGCCAGGGCCCCAGTTTGAACATACCACCCTCCCTATATGGGGCCGGTGCTCTACTCACTGAGCCACAGGCACTGCCCTGTTTTCCAATTTATAAACATTTAAAAATTTTATAAGAGAAGAGTATGATAATCAAAATTCAATCAAATATTAGCTCAGCACCTGTAGCTCAGAGGCAAGGGCCACATACACTGGGGCTGGCATGTTCAAACACGGCCTGAGCCTGCCAAACAACTATAACAACAACAAAAAAAATAGCCAGGCATTGTGGCAGGTGCCTGTACCCCAGCTACTTGGGAGACTAAGGCAAGAGAATCACTTAAGCCCAAGAGTTAGAAGTTGCTGTGAGCTGTGACACCATAGCACTCTACCAAGAACAGTGAGACTCTGTCTCAAAAAAAAATGTCAATCAAACACAGGAGTCCTAAGTGGTGAATCTGTTAGTAATGAGCATAGATGAGTGATAAGACCTGATAGAGACATCAGTTGTGTAGATCAAAGAAGCAGTCAGGCACATCTGTAATCCTAGCACTCTTGGAGGCCAAAGTAGGTGGATTGCTTGACCTGAGGATTTCCAGACCAGCCTCAGCAAGAGCAAACTCCATCTCTATTAAAAATAGAGAAAACTGGCTCGGTACCTATGGCTCAATGGGCTAAGGCACCAGCCATGTACACCTGAGCTGGCGGGTTTGAATCCAGCTCGGGCCTGCCAAACAACAATGACATCTGCAACCAGAAAATGGCCAGGCGTTGTGGCAAGCGCCTGTAGTCCCAGCTACTTGGGAGGCAGAGGCAGGAGACTCGCTTGAGCCCAGGAATTGGAGGTTGCTGTGAGCTTTGATGCCACAGCACTCTATCCAGGGTGACAGCTTGAGTCTCTGTCTCAAAAAAAAAAAAAAAAAATAGAGAAAACTTGGCTCAGTGCCTATAGCTCAAGCAGATAAGGCTCTAGCCAAATACACCAGGGCTGGCAGATTGGAATCCAGCCCAGGCCTGCCAAACAACAATGACAACTACAACCAAAAATAGCTGGGCGTTGTGGTGGGCACCTGTAGTCCCAGCTACTTGGGAGGCTAAGGCAAGAGAATTGCTTAAGCCCAGGAGTTGGAGGTTGCTGTGAGCTATGATGCCACAGGACTCTACCCAGGGCAACAGCTTGAGGCTCTATCTCAAAAAACAAAAACAAAAACAAAAAAACTAGCTGGGTGTAGTAATGGGTGCCTGTAGTCCCAGCTACTCAGGAGGCTCAGGCAAGAAGTTCACTTAAGCCCAAGAGTTTGAAGTTGCTATGAGTTATGATTTATTTATGTACTTAACATATTTATTTAGAGACGTCTCATTCTGTCACCCTGGGTAGAGTGCCATGCAATCATAGCTCATAGCAATCTCAAATTTCTGGCTTCAAAGCGATCCTCTTTCTCAGCTTCCCAAGTAGTTGAAACTACAGATAGCCATCACACTGCATAGCTATTTTTACAGATGGGGTCTTACTCTTGCCCAGGCTGGTCTCAAACTCATTGAAGCTCAAGTAATCTATCCACCACGCCCAGCCTGCTGTGAGCTCTGATGACTCTACCCAAGGTGACAAAGTAAGACTGTCTCGAAAAAAAAAAATTACAGAAGCAAGTCAGCAGTGTCCAAATACACGGCAAAGAGACTGTCAGTGTTACATAGGATAGAGAGAGGTATATGCCTCCATATCCCAAAATCATCATCTAGAAAGTACACAGTTGTGTATTATGTGAAGGTAACAGTGGACCTTCTAGAAACCTTAAGTGTATAAATTAGAACAGCTCTGACTACAGTAGTCTGGATGTACGCTGGCCATTTCCTCATATGAACCAGGTATGCCTCTTCAGTCTTAAAGATTTAGACAAGTCCGGCCTGGCAAAGTAGATCACTTGAGTTCAGGAGTTTAAGACCAGCCTGAGCAAGAGTGAGACCCCTCCCCCATCTCTACTTAAAATAGAAAAACTATCCAGGTGTTGTAATGGCTGCCTGTAAGCCCAACTACTTGGGAGGCTGAGGCAAGAGGATTGCTTGATCCAAGGAATTTGAGATTGCTATGAGCTATGAGGATGCCATGACACTCTACCAAAGGTGCCAGAGTGAGACTCTCTCTCTAATAAATAAATAAAGATTTTGACTCATTGGAGGGTACATCATGGTCATTCAGGAATGGGATTAACAGAAGACATCTCTGGGAGTTACAATAGCCGGTATTTAAGCCAAGTACAGGACCTGTCCTATACTTCACTAATATGACCTGGGGGTAGAGGGGTACTTTAAAAGCAGGATCCAGATAGCATTTTTCTCCTCATGTAAAGATCCCTGATCCTTTGAATTTTTTTTTTTTTTTTTTGAGACAGAGCCCCAAGCTGTCACCCTGGGTAGAGCGCTGTGGCATCACAGCTCATAGCAACCTCCAATTCCTGGGCTCAAGCGAGTCTCCTGTCTCTGCCTCCCAAGTAGCTGGGACTACAGGCGCCCACCACAGCGCCCGGCCATTTTTTGGTTGCAGCCGTCTTTGTTGTTTGGCGGGTCCAGGCTGGATTCAAATCCGCCAGCTCAGGTGTACATGGCTGGCGCCTTAGCCCGTTGAGCCACAGGTGCCGAGCCCTGATCCTTTGAAATTTATACTCACCTTTTCTAATCTCTTATATGCTGATCTAGTTGCTCTCTGGTATTCTCTGTCTCATTGTCTTCATTGCCTTTTTTTTTTTGGTACAGACAGAGTGTCACTTTATTGCCTTGGTAGAGTGCTGTGGCGTCACACATCTCACAGCAACCTCCAGCTCTTGGGCTTAGGCGATTCTATTGCCTCAGCCTCCCGAGTAGCTGGGACTACAAGTGCCCGTCACCCTCGGTATATGGGGCCGGCACCCTACCCACTGATCCACAGGTGCCACCCTGTCTTCATTGCCTTATGTCCTGACTTTATTTTATGTGAGTTTAAAGGTTCATCTGGATGTCTCTTCTTACTGCCTTCCCTTTTTTGTTCCTTATCTCTAGCAACCTTTGTTTCTTCTCTTTGTCAGCCATCCACTTTGTTGGGCATATTCTAGACCTTACATCTTTTGGAACTATTCAGTAATATTTCACCTCTATTTGAGGTCTTCCATTCTTTATTCTTCTACTCCTAACCCACGTACTTTATATTGTGATTTTCAGCTCAGGATATATAGGAGAATCATCAACTTTGATACTTAAAATGAATAAATGACAGTAATCGAGAAGTAAAAGGAAGAAAAAAGGTACACGGACACATAAAGATGCTAATTTGTGCAACTTACAAGATATATTGCCTGTAGTTGTGGAATAAGATTTTCTAGAGCTTCAAAGGTTACTAATAGAGTGAGTAAAGTGGTGTAATTCTATTAGGAATAAGATGGCAACATAAAAGTATAAAAAACTAAATTTTAGCACATGATAGACATTAAAAATAGCTGTTGAAAATATGAATATCGGCTGGGCGTGGTGGCTCACGTCTGTAATCTCAGCGCTGTGGGAGGCTGAGGTGGGTGGATTTCCAGTGCTCACAGTTCGAGACCAGCATAATGACTGAGCCAGAGAAAAGACCCCAGCTCAACCACCAGGAAAGAACACACCGCCGGGCGTTGTGGCGAGCGCCTGTAATCCCAGCTACTTGGGAGGCAACTGGCCCGCGCATCATTACAAGGAAGGACAATGGAAAAAAAAAAAAAAACAAGGAAACTGAAAGCAAAGCCAGCTTGAAATAAAAAAAAAAAAAAGAAAAAGAAAATATGAATATCCCGTCAGCAAATGACTGGTGATATATAAGTAACCTCCTGAACTTAAGCCTTACAAATAGCAAGGGTAGGCAGAGAACAAATTGCTTTTCATTATAATCTCTTTAACGTTTGATTTCTTTCTTTTTTTTCTTTTTTTGTGCAGTTCTTGGCCAGGGCTGGGTTTGAACCCCCCACCTCCAGCATATAGGTTCGGCACCCTACCCCTTTGAGCCACAGGGCCCTCTTTTTTTTTTTCTTTATTAGCCATATGTGTGTACTAGTTTATTAGAACTTACAACAAAATACAAAAACATCAAAATCAAGCCTTTTCTTTTATAGTTTTTAGGTAAGGTAATATGCCTTCCTTAATGATAATATTATTCATGCGTATTTTTTCTAGTGCTTTTATACTTTCATTTTTTTTCCTTTTACATGTAAATCTTTAATCTTTCCAGATTTCATTTTGGTGTAAGAGAACAATCAATTTTTCTGTCCAAAAATATTAAAAACATTGTTAGTTTTCCCCACGTTGTGTTCAATAATTAATCCAATCTTCCCCCAGCAATATGAAGGCAATCTTTACCATGAAATGATTTCTTTTTTTTTTTTTTTTTTTTTGAGACAGAGTCCCACTTTCTCGCCTTGAGTGGAGTGCCATCTCGTCATAGCTCATAACAACCTCAAACTCGGGGCAGTGCCTGTAGCACAGTGGTTATGGCACCAACCACATGCTCTGAGGGTGGCAGGCTCAAATCTGGCCCGGGCCAGCTAAACATCCATGACAACTGCATCAAAAAAATGGCCAGGTGTTATGGCAGGTGCCTACAGTCCCAGCTACGTGGGAGGCTGAGGGAAGAGAATCGCTTAAGCCCAAAAGAGTTTGAGGTTGCTGTGAGCTGTGACAAAACAGCACTCCACCGAGGGTGAGACTCTGTCTCAAAAAAAATAACAACATCAAAATACCAAACTTGTGCTCAGTAATTTCACATATTCTGAAATTGGAACGATACAGAGAAGATTAGCATGGGCCCTGCGCAAGGATGACACGCAAATTCGTGAAGCGTTCCATATTTTAAAAAACAAACAAAAAAACAACCTCAAACTCTCGGGCTCAAGCGATTCTCTTGCCTTAGCCTTCCAAGTAGCTGGGACCTCAGGCACCCGCCACAACACCCAGCTATTTTTTTGAGACGCGATCTCACTCTGGCTCAGGGCAGTCTCAAACTCATGAGCTCAGGTAATCCACCCACCTTGGCCTCCAGAGTGTTAGGATTTACAGGTGTGAACCACCATACCCAGCATTGCAATGATTTTTTGCATAAGCAGGGTTATTATAAATATTATGGAACCTGACCATACTGGTTTCATATTGTAGCATTTTACTTTTAGTTTATGATAATTCAAGTGCTTTGCACCTTACTTCATTATTTTTACTTTTGATAAGTTACTCTGGGCTCTCAGAGGTTTAGTTTCCTCATCTGTAAACTTGAGATAATAGCAATAGTTATCTCATAGGCTTTGAGATAACCCATGTAAATACTTAGGCCAGTAAAGTTGTAATACTAGCTATAATTATTATTAGCTAATAACACAGTACTTGGTACATAGGGAATATTCAGTAAATTATTATTTTTTTGGAGACAGTCTTTATTGCCCAAGCTATAGAATGCTGTGGACTCAGCCTAGCTCACAGCAATCTTAAATTCCGAAAGCCAAGGGATCCTCCTGCCTCTGTCTGCCAAGTAGCTGGGAATACAGGAACCCACCACAATGCCCAGCTAATTTTTCTTTTTTTTTTTTGAGACAGAGCCTCAAGCTGTCACCCTGGATAGAGTGCCATGGCATCGCAGCTCACAGCAACCTCCAATTCCTGGGCTCAAGCGAGTCTCCTGACTCCGCCTCCCAAGTAGCTGCGACTACGGGTGCCCGCCACAACGCCCAGCCCTTTTTGTTTGGCGGGCCCGGGCTGGATTCGAACCTGCCAGCTCAGGTGTATGTGGCTGGCGCCTTAGCCCGTTGAGCCACAGGCGCCGAGCCAATTTTTCCATTTTTAGTAGAGATGGGGTCTCACTCTTACTCAAGCTGGTATCAAACTCCCAAGGTTCAAGATATCTCCCAGAGCACTAGGATCACAGGTGTGAACCACCACATCTGGCCTAATTAATGCACTTTTGATAGTTTTCTCAATTTATTCTGACTAAGATAATTTGGAACATTATTCTAGCATACTTGATTATCTCAGGTTATTAAATGTGATTGTTTCTTTTTAAATACTCTAATTCTTGTCCTTGCCTGTAATTTATTGCTAGAGAGGCTGGGCATGGTGGCTCAAGCCTGTAATCCTAGCACTCTAGAAGGCCGAGGCGGATATATTCCTTAAGCTCACAAGTTCTAGACCAACCTGAGCAAGGGTAAGACCCCATCTCTACTAAAAATAGAAAAAAAGAAGCAAGAGGATCGCTTGAATCCAAGAGTTGGAGGTTGCTGTGAGCTATGTTGAGACTATGGCACTCTACCCAGGGTGATAGCTTCAGACTTTGTCTCAAAAAAAATAAAAAATTATTGCTACAGTTTAAAATATAAAAAATTATTGGCTTGGCACCTGTGGCTCAACGGGCTAAGGAGCCAGCCACGACCTGAGCTGGCGGGTTCGAATCCAGCCCGAGCCCACCAAACAACAATGACGGCTACAACCAAAACATGGCCGGGCGTTGTGCCGGGTGCCTGTGGTCCTGGCTACTTGGGAGGCAGAGGCAGGAGACTAGCTTGAGCCCAGGGATTGGAGGTTGCTGTGAGCTGTGATGCCACAGCACTCTATCCAGGGTGACAGCTTGAGGCTCTGTCTCAAAAAAAATTATCTTTTGCATATGCTATATGTTTTTTGAGTTCTGATTGTCCCTAAGCATTATATCTCTGTACATCAGTCATAGAAGATTAATATTTCTTTTCTCAGGATGAAAGTCAAACTTCTGCATCCTCTTGTGATGGGACTGAGATACAGATTAACAATCAAGAACAGGGTGACAGAGAGCCAGTTGCCCATGTCACCAAAACGAGGAGAAGACACAAGGCAGTCCATGGGAACCCTGACTTCCAGGTGAATGAAAGTATACAAACTGAAAATAAGCTACCACCTGTTCAAAACCTAAATGTTCTTAGGGAACTTCCTTTTTAAATTCCTTTATTGTGTCAGATGGTTGTAAGTTCATTGTGTACTTATAAGCACCATGAAGGCCCAGGCCCAAGTCTAGCTGCTCAGTACATCCGGGGCCTGGGACTCAAGAAGCACTTCTTAAGTATTAAGCACAGATTAAGCATTTGAATAAATAGCATGTTTCATTAAGGATTTGCTTAAATGAGGTATAGTGAATAAGAAGAAAAAGAAACCAACATTTAATATGATTTTTTTTTTTTTTTTATAAAGTATCACTATGTTGCCTGTGGTAGAGTGCAGTGGCATCACAGCTCACAGCAACTTAAGACTCTTAGGCTTAAGCAATTCTCTTGCCTCAGCCTCCCAAGTAGATGGGACTACAGGCACCTGCCACAGCACTCAGCTATTTGTTGTTGTCATTGTTGTTTAGCAGGCCCAGGATAGGTTTGAACCTGACAGCCCCAGTGTATGTAGCTGGCACCCTAACCACTGTGCTATGGACGCAGAGCCTTGAATATGATTTTTTCATTTAATTCTCTCTCCAGCCTGGTGATAACCAAGGGTCTTTCAGCACTGTGGTCATAGGATTAGCAAAGGGCTTCCGTGACTTGCTTTGATTAGATTCTGATTTTTTTTTTTTTTTTTGAGACTAAGCCTCAAGCTGTCACCCTGGATAGAGTGCTGTGGCATCACAGCTCACAGCAACCTCCAATTCCTGGGCTCAAGCGAGTCTCTTGCCTCCGCCTCCCAATTAGATGGACCACAGGCACCGGCCACAACGCCCGGTCATTTT